>JAVCKZ010050902.1:0-17764 GCA_034780755.1 Lepetodrilus elevatus
TATACGGACACCTCTCATTTTCAATTTTCGTATTTTCTAATAATTCGTACAGCCGCAAATTTAATTATTTTCTCCTGTTCGTATTAATAGAGAATATACGGTAGTATCTATCATATATATAAACATGTGGAAATGACAGCAAACCAGAAATTAATTTACTGGATGAAATAATGATTGCAAAACATGAATGATTTAAGTATCATAGCGGTCATTTCCGGCGACACCTAATCGGAGATATAATACATCATTAGATACTTGCCAATCAAAGTTATGCTTTGATAAATACATAGCATTGAACATAAACCACGAAGATATCTGTACACCATACATCGTCAACATTATAGCATGGTTGCTAGTGAGGCTTTCAATGGTTGCTATGAAGAATGCCTATATAATGACGTTTCATGTGACGTCACAATGGGAAATCGTCAGCTGTGCGTCGCTGCGTAGCACATTTAGACGTTTGACCAGTTTATGTCACCAGATTTTGAATGAATGTCGGGCTATCTCGTGTCAGCTTACGCTGAACCTATTGTGTACATACATTGTGACATCAGAGTTACCTCCCCATGAACAATATAAAAGAGATGGTCTATTTTTAGAACAAAATTATTGGTGCTAATTTGTGTTATCAAAAGCACTGAAAAAAATTCTAAATTATCTGAACTTCAACACAAAAGAAAATGTCATTGCAAGCATATTTGAAACATAAAAAATACCAGCAATGCTTGGTACAAATTATAAGCTAAGTTCAATACAAACAGGTCATAAAACTCATATTACCATCACCGACTCATACTCCAACAGTAAACACATAATTATTTAATCTAACATTTTCCTTTAGGGTTCATTCAAAATTGCTTATTTCACCTCTATTCACATCTATTCCAAAAGTTGAAATATTTTCCTAAACAACAATTCCTACAAATCTTGAACACTATTTTAAAGCACTCAATGTCTAAGAAATTCAAGACCAGCGAGACTAAAATGGTGGGTGAAATAATTTATCGGTTTGTGAAATAGAATAAGTGGGGCCGCAGAGACATGGGCACAATCTGGCTTTACAAAGGCAAATTGACGGGCCATAAATTAGCATGAGTGTGTCTTTGTCCCGTCAGATGCTTATCATGGGCTTAGTAAACCATCACGGCAACTGTCACCTTCTGCTCAGTGGTATGTCTCATCAAACATTGATGCCTTACTTTCTGAGCGAAAATATGTAGAGAAACACCAACACTAACACAAACCTATTGATATCTACCAACAGCATGCATAATTTAATGAAATATAATTTATACTTCAAAATCACTATCGTACAATTTGGCTTTTCTATTTCTAGCCGACTCTTGATAATTGATATAATTAAATGTTTATGAAATTGAGATTTATGACTGTTGTGCCGTCTTTTAACCCTTTCCCTGCTGGATTACGTACAGCTACAGCTCTGTTGGGAATCTCCAGTTGCCTTCAGCATGGAGAGAGTTAAAGTTAGTGTCATTTGTGGTAGGAGTTGAAGGATTGAGAAATTCATCTCAGTTAGTATTGTGTAGGTCACGAGTCCAAAAAAAATAATATGTATATATCAAAATGTACTTATTTGTTTAAAAATATTATATTAGATCGGTTGTAAATTTATGAATAATTTATTGCTGTACATACTGTGAGAATATTTCACCCATATGCATAAAACACATGTGCTTTAATTTTGTAATTTCCTATTATACCAAACTAATAAATAATATAATATAATATAAATAATAAATATAATAAAGATGTGCGCCACACACACACACACACACACACACACACACACACACACACACTATACAAACAAACACACAATACACACACACAATACAAACACACTACAGAGAAATATATACTATACTATTTAAAAGAAGTAAATTATTTTGGTTTATACATTGTTTCCCAGCCTTCCACTGACACAAGTAAGCACTGTACGCTACATGATTAGTGAAAATCCATCAAAAGCTCCACGGTAACTCACAGTGAGAGATGTTCAGTAGTCAGCAAGAGTTGCTTCCCTTACTCTTTACAGTACATATTCCGCTCTGTTACATATTGATTATTTTCTGAAAATGAAACAACTGCTAATTTAACACTAAGATTTATTAACTATTACTAAGTTATTTTTCTTATTTATAAAAAGAGTAAATAGATTAGTCAGTTTGTTTTAGAGATACTTTCAAGATAATATTTTATCAAATCTTACTAGTTTTGGACAGGACCTATCAATGTATCAATATTTTATGAAACATGCAAATGAATAATTATTAGAATAGTTGGTTAGTTAAAATGCGGTTTATGGCAATTTCAAGATTATTTCACTCATATCACTGCTGACATGATTTCTATGCACATTCCTGGTCCTGTCTTGCATTAGGATGAATTCCATTGGCTGGCAGTAGCTCATGGAACTATCATGCCACAGTGATAACAGGAATACCCACTCATACATATTTAGAATTGGCCCCTAGCTGACCAATCATTTCTTATTCCTTTAATTTGTTTTTGAATGTATTTTTTAGTTGAATTGGGGTTTAGAGCTGATTTCAAGATTATTTCACTTATATTGTTTGTCGATATATCATGAGGAAACCTGCAACATCTGTAGTGATGAATGCTGCAATAAACATGCGAGCATAGGCTGATATGGACAGACTAAAAAGATTTACTCCTTCAGTGATTCAGCTGCAATAAATTTTGTTTCAGACAATTGTCCCGAATGACTAAAACTGAGTAAAAGAGTTTCGGACATTTGAAAAATAAATCAGCAAATTGCTGATGGGAAGCAAAAACACTGCTCCTTTAGCCTTCTCCCTGCTGAATAAAATCAAAGTGTTCTATTTCTGTATATGATCGGGCAAGTTAACTAGCCTTCAGCAGGGAGAGGGTTAATGGCAAGCGCTGAACAACAAGTACCATCTTTAATGTCTTTTGGTGTGACATGGCCAAGGATTGACCCATAGACCTTGACATACTGCTATCTAGGCAAATTCTAGCCACTACATGATGAATTAAGTTATATATAATAAGTAGCCCTGTGGTGCAAGGATGTACCAACCCTAATTTTGATGGGTAGCAGGGAGTGAAGGTGGGGTTTTGACATGAAACAATATATTATTATTATTTGGCCTAAGCTAATGTATTGTTCTTAGAATTGATCTATCACAAAGACGTTTCCATTGAAATGTCTGTCAAGATTTTCCACATCATGTGACACATGTTTACCAATATTGTGTCAATCCCAAACATTTATGTTGGCATTTTCTTTGGTTTTTTTTAACAATGTTTACAATGGACAGTATGCCTATGTCCCTAGCATTACTTTTAGATTACCGATAACTTAATTATTATATGTATAAGAAATGACCGTCGAAATTAGGTGACATTGTATAAACCGGCGAAATTAGGTGACATTACATAAACAGTGATGAAAAAAGTAAAGCACACTAGATCAACCACTTATAGATATATTTTACCATTGCCAATGGCACGAACAACAGTAGTATTTATATGAACATAAGCATACATTATCTAGAATAACTTATATGAATATGGAACTTCATATTGGTGATAAAATCTAAAAACGTTGTTTGTTTTTTTAGTCTAAAATTTAGATAAGCGAAATCAAGAGGTCAGTTACTCTCAATAATTGGCATGCATCTCAACCATGCTTGTAGAAGCGTGCAATTAAATGTCTGTGCTATATCACAACTCACCATTATATAATTTACAATGTACGTATTGTCAAACTATCAAACTTTTCCATAATAACAGAGAAATGTAAAAACTTTCAGACATTTTCCCGGAAGTTAGTGCGCGAAAACTACGCATGCGTGCGTCCCGATGTGACCTTTAATTTATATCCGGGTCATAAGGAAAGGTTGGTAGCGATCGGGTCGCATCCACTGCGTTCCTCATGCTGTCTCTATTCAAAGTTTGTTTTGAGAGTGGAACCGAGAGATCAGACTAACACAGGTGATCGACATGCCGAGAAGAAAACAGAACTACCCGAAACGTTTGAAATGTAAGTAAGAAACTGTCATGTTGTGTGTGTCGAGAATACTGCAATCGAAGCCAGCGCGAGGCCCTGTCGTCTAGCATGTCGCTGTCTGTCACTCACATGTGTTGTCATCAGACATACATTGTTTACTAAGCCGAGATCGAGCGCAACCATCTCGACGCGCAATATTACAGGCAGATTCTTAGCTGAAATGTCTGAGTTTTAACTGCAGGTTCTAGTAGGTCACGAGCCCGAGCGCCGAGCGAGCGAGACCATCTGCTATTTGTTCGGGGGGCATCAATCAAGGTTCTCATTGGAGCTGTCAATCACCTGTCACGCGGGCTTTGTGGCGCCCAAACAATCAATCCCCTCGCGCATCAATCATCCCCGCTTTTATTGTAAATGTATTTGCTCAACAGTGCAAACAAAGACGCCTGGCTCGCGTTTGACAGCTTGCAAGATATATTGGCTAACTCTAACATTACATAGAATGATAAGATGACATTTGCAGTCATAATGAGAGATGTGTTACTTTTTGGATGTGTAATGATGTCGTTGAGAAGAGATGGGGGGGAGTGGAGGTGTTAGGAAATGGGGGGAGGTGGGATGTGTTGTCAAGTTGCCAGGGTCTTTGGAATAGATGGAATTCATTTGGTTGTGTAACGAGAGATGCTAATTGGCATGTGATTGATGGCTGGTGTTATCAGTCCAAGGGAGCCGCACAAATAACGTCATTTATTTTTCATACATGTCAGGCCACTTGGCCCATAAATAATAGTTAATGAAGAAAAGTCCCAGGGCAGGGGACTTGAAGCAGGAGGGGGGTTTTGGTTTTATCTACAAGAGTCTGAGCTGGGTTCCGTATACATGTGTACATGACATGTTGGAAGATCTCACAGCTGTCAACCCCAGACTCTGCCGTCTCACACAAGTGACAATACGTCTCACCGAGATGAAGGGACAACTAACTTTTTTTTCTTTTTTTCTCTCCATTTTTTGTTGTTGTGGGGTCTACTGATGGAAGTAAAAGCATGAAAAGTCCAAAGTACCAAACAATGCCGATATGGATTTTCTTTCACTTGTGAGACCCAGGGGTGGGAGCAGGCCTGAAATAGACGAAAGATTTATGTGAGCATCTGAAGTAATGGATTAGCGGTCAGGATGAATTACTCCAAATGACAGGTTGCTATTTAGCCGCTCAGTCTCAGGGGGCCAGCTGCTCCTCGCAAATTTATTTTATATCTAACGTGTTGCTCATAAATCAATCAGCCCGCTTGACTTGGTGTTCAATGGCATTGATCTAAGTGAAGCCTACATCATCCCCCCGAATACAGGGGAAATCAGGAAAAGGGAGGTGTGTATGGGAAAGGGGTGGATGGGGGGTGGGGGAGGAGGGAGGGGCTGAGTCAATGGGGGAAGTAAAGGCGAGGGGGTGGGGGGGAGCTTGACACCTCTACCTGTTTTTCCTCCCCACGTTTATTGAAGAAGTGGTTGTGTTACAGTGACAGGTAGCCCATTAAGTGCTTGTGATTTATTGTGATCAGTGGCGAACTTGTCTCGCTGGTTGGCAACTAGCTAAAGACAGGGAGATGTACATCGCACAATCGCTATTACACGCCATTATTGCGATATTGACAATCATCAACGCGTGTAAATCAACGCAAACTGTCACAGGGAAATATTCCGGAGGAAAACAAAATTTCCACGGCCGTCTAGACACGTGCCACGGTCTGAAAAGAAATAAAATGTTAAAGAGCAGAAAACATGGGCTTCTTTTATCGGGAAAGTTAATCTGGTAGGTAAAACGGTTAAGGGGGGAGAATGGCTAAGGTGATATGTGACTGGTAATTAGTAGGATCCTACCAGCGGCAACTCTTGAAACTAATGCAAGGTGGCGTAGCTGGAGAGGCAGATTCTGCTCCCGAGACGATGTGTTGCCACAGGCCATCCAGACTGATTTCTGTTAGATGAAATAGAATTACCAGTGCATACAAGTGTAATTTACTTTGGAAAGGACTCCGGCCATCCACGGGCATCCACAGTTGATCCACAAGGACAGACCCCATCCACATTGACAGATCCGGACTGACAAGCCCTCTACGCAAGGCCTCATAATCCTAGCCATACAAAGATCTAGGGAAGCACATATTTGGGAGGGAATGTTTTTAGCAAACCCAAATCTTTTATAATGGCATTTTCTGGTCAGTTGAGAAGAAACAATGGTTAATGACGTGTTAACGAAGAGTGATTGATTGTAATTGACAGTTGTTGGAAGCAGGCATGTTTGAAGGAGACTCAGCCTGCACTTAAAGCAGTTTTTGTTTGCTGCTTAACTAACTTAAGCGATCAAGGTCTTGCTTCTAAGATCACCTGATCACACTTAACTGTACACACACACACATATACGCATTGAGGCAAACTATATTCAGTACTTTTACCTTTCTTTATGGCATCTCTGGTTGCCTTCAACATGGAACAAGTTAATCCTCAATCCCATTCTATCATTCTTGGCTTAGCTGTATCAGCCCTTGCTCAATAGTCTTACAGTAATCATATAGTTATTGCAGGTTTTCATCCCATCATATGCAGCAGTGGATTTTCTTGAATACTATATTCTGATGTAAAAATGATATAATTTAATAGCTCAGCTTGTTTTACAAATAACCTTGTCATATTCGTCTGAAGATCAGCGATTCACCAACCACTTTCAATTATTGATTGCCAATTTTGAAATATTTATGAATATCCTCTTGAGTCTTGTCATTGTACAGCAAGGATTTAACAATTTGTTTTTACCTTCTTAAAAATGTAAACGGATCATTATGCCTTGTGCATTTAAAAAATAGTTTTACATCTTAATTTTAGGTATATGAACCATAAGATGCTAAATTTAATCTGCCTTTCTGAGTTTCATTAAAAGCATATCTGATGAAATTCATATTTCCAACCTATTAAAATGTTTATCGAGTGTGAAATTAGTTCATAAGTTTTTGTTTACAGGGATTGATATATATATATTCATGAAACAGTTTTGTAATTAATATTTTATTAGCTACATTTATGATTTTAGTAAATTGAAAGGATTTGGTGGGATTAACCCTCTCCATGCTGAAGGCAACCTAAAGAGCTATACCTGTGCCTAATTCACCAGGAAGAGGTTCATACATGTAATATTATTTCAACTTAAGCCAGTGGGATATAACGAAGAATACAAATAAAAAATCTCTGTTGCATTTAACAACTTGAAAATGTAATATTAACAATTTAACATAACGTCTTCCTCAAAACTATCTTATTATTCAGTGTTTCTTAGGTAAAATACAGACATCATGCCTGAGTTTCATGAAAGGGTCTTACTGGTAGGTTTAGAGTAAATCGAGGTTTACGTCCCTTCCTTTTAGTAGAAGCATGGTGTACGCTCTGATTTAGGCCTGGAGGTCAGGATTATTTACAGTAAAAAGTACAATGTTACGATTGCCAATAGTACAACATTATCATAATAATTCAGCGATATATAAAATTCAGTGGAAAATTGATCACATAATATAAAAAAAAAAGCAGACAAAACTTTGAATGATTAATAAAAAAAACTGCCATTTTTATTAACATTAAATTAATTAAAAATGTATGCAAAATACCAGAAAACAAGGTGTGTTGTTATAGAGGTATTTCGGCCATTGTTAGCTTTATGGTGACCATTTTGGAATTTTGCAAATTAGTACATTATCTGAGATCATGTTTCAACATTAATTTAGTCACTTAAAGTTAAACTAAACAAATAATATTAACTGATATGGTGAAAATAACATTTTATTAAATATTTGACCTTTAACCTTGAGCTGACCATGACCCTGACCCTATAAAACGGGTAGTTCTTACTAAAAAGTTCCATTAGGTCCTAAAGTACAACTGTGCAAAATTTGGTGGTCTGTACACTTGAATTGCCAGTAGTACGGCATTATAATAACATATTCTGCAATACATGAAAATCAGTGGAAGATTGACCACATTGAAAAAATCACACTGGAAAGTTGACCGCCGGGTTTTCGCCTCTTCAAGCAGCAGACAAAGCTGTTGCTCGTTTATGAGGAGAATGATTAATAAGAAAAACTGGTATGGTGCTATTCTTATTACTAATGTCGGTCTGAGTGCCACCATTTCCCTGGCCTCGGGCTGATGGATACACAGATCTGTCTCGATGTTCTTCATAAATGTTTGATGCACGATAGGAAATTGTGGACAAAAATTAATCACAATTCTATATAAATCATTAGGGAAACTGCAGTTATGGTTATTGGCATGGCAATTATAGCATTCGGTAAATCATTCGTAATTCATTTCAGCTTCATCAGGGCTTTGGATCAGAGTGTTAAGACATTTGTAGGCCTGTGTGTAAGATGTGGATCATAGTAGGCTAATGTGTGTAAACTTGTTGACAATGTTTACAGATTCTGTTGACTGGACGGTAATAATCAGCCTGCTGTTTTGATACTTCAGTTGTATTTTTTACAATTTGTTTATAACCATTATGTTAAATCTTTACAGTTTTGTTTTAAATTCTTCAGTTTACTTTACAATTTCTGTTTTTAGCACCCAAAGGATAGCATTGACTTTCTACTCATCCATATGGGTGAAAGATCCTGCTTAAGTCACAGTGAAACAATAATTCACTCACTCACTTACTCATTCACTAATTCACTCACTCTACCCATCCTACATAAAATGCCATTTTGATGGTATGCCACAACACCCATATCTAGATGCTGTAGTTGTGACTGATGAGTTTTAAGATTTATCAATTTCACCAAGATGACACCAAACCAATCCAAATCTATATGTCCTGACACGCCTCCTACTGATATTATGATAAGTTTCCCCACGGTCAGTGCAGAAAGTTGTGATTTTGTGAAATTCCATGGATTTATTTATTATTTTAAAATTGGGGTTTGGACCCACTTCAGAGAATCTTATACTTATATCACACCTTGTCAGTTTATGCCAAGAGGAAACCAGCAACATCTGTAACACTGAATGTTGCAGTAAACCTGCAAGCACCGGCTGGTACTGACAGACCAATTATGATAATTGCATTGCCATGCTATAGATGGTGCATACTATCAAAAGTATCGTGATTGCGTCAGAAAGGTAACATTAAAAAACATTCATGCCAGGCACCTGGGACAAGATTTGAACCCGGACCTTTGACTCCGAACTCTCCCTCCTCCCCTCCCCCATATTCTATGGAGGGAGTTCCAATTTTGATATCATAATCTATATATATATATAATACACCAATATTTATATACAGAACAGGGTCCGGTTGTATGAAACTGCCATTAACTAATGACGTGATTATCCATTATTCCTGCATTGACTTTCAATGCTAGCGTAACGTCACATTAGTTAATGGAGGTTTAATGACACATTAACGAAGCATTAACGTTTCATACAACCGGGGCCAGTTCTACTAATTTGTACTAATTACAAAAGTTATAGATATTTCTCTAAAAATACCTTCAAATCATCATCTCAGAAGCCAATAAATATATCTGTTTACTCATGTTTTTAAACCGTCTAATGTTCAAGAAACATTAACATGATTAAGATAATCAATTATGCATGATTTGTCTATTTTGTATATTCTCCAAGTATTTGACATTCCAATGTCGCAATTTGCTGATGATTTGATAATTAAAACTAGGTGATTACGTTATCAGGTATTCAGTGTAACGTAATTATTGCCAACAAAAGATGCAAATTTAGTGGAAACATGAGAAATTGATACCTATAATATTGAATGAAATGGAGATCAAATCTGAAGTCAAATACACAGAGACATGATAACTGTTTGTTTAGTGGCTGTATCATATTCTTATTATGATAAGATGTTCAGTTGTACGCTTGATATTACTTCAGTAAGTTTAACAGTTAATTAAAACAAAATTAAAGCCATATTACAGTGTGGATTACTCAAGATTTATCGGTATATGGAATGAAAACTAGTAAGAAGATGTGATAATATGAAGTAATAATATTTAATAATCAATTATAGTTGAATCCTTATCGTTCTTTGACTGACTTCTCTCCGACTCTTGTAATTGTTTGTCCTTATCTCATTTTCTATTAGTCTTATCTCATTTTGTATTCTGTCTTATTTCACTTATCTCGAGATAAATGTCAGTCAATCCATATTAAAATCACCTTTCTTCTCATTAGGCATTCTCAGACAGCTGATAAGATAATTAATATTCATAAATGTGTGACAGTATATTATGGATGTCAATGTTTGCCTTCGAGGCATCAGCTTGTCATATCTAATGTATCATTTCAAATCTGGGATCTGTTCCAAAGAATGATCGTAGCACTACGAGTCGTAATTCCTATTATGCAGTGATGTAAATGGAGTTATGATTTGTTATAGTAGAACTCTGATAATTTATTTTAGAAGATAGCGAAGATGGAACATATAGTGATTAAATATGACAACGAAATGTATATATAGCGATTAGAGTTTTAGTAATTAAGATACCAGCCGGTGCTCGTCAGTTAACTACAACATTCAGCTCTACAAATGTTGCAGGTTTCCATCTGCTCTAAAAATGACAAGCCGTGATATAAGTGAAAGAATCTTGAAAGCGGCTCTGAACCACAATTCAAAAGAAAGAAGAAAAAAGAAGATAATTATCAATGATGTTTCATTTTTAATAAATTCAAGGCTGAGGTGATGGTTTTGGTGACATTTATATAGTTCTCAAAGTTACAATTTTTTATTTATTTTTTGGTATCAGCTGTACCTCAAGAATTGCCAACTGGAAAATTGCAGAATTCGTATGTCATGAACATATCTTTGATATCAAAACGGCTCCAGAATTTTTTTTCAATATCATAAGTTCAAAATGAGGCTAGTGCTTGACATCACCATGATCATACAAGTTTTTAAAAAATTGCTCTTTAAAATAACATTCACGGCAATCTGCAGGTTGATATTGAGGCACCGCTGCCTGTTTTAATTGTCTGTTATCTGTGTTGAATAACAGCGTCATTTGTTCAAGTGGTTCGTCTGCCGCGACGTTGGCGCTGGCAGGAGTCTGCGGATGTCAGCCGGGGTGATGCATGTGGCACCACGTATATTTATGTCAGTTTGCCGATACATCTGCCGCCTCTGCGATAACAACCCCGGCCCCGATTGGTTCCCTCAGTACACCGTGCAATTGTGCAGCAATCCGTCAAAAGCAAAGACACGGCAGCTAACTTCGTATTTCAATAGGATGTTCTGGGTTTTGTTTCTTGTCAATTTGCTATGTCAATTGAGTCTCATTCTGGACAGTGTCACTCGCGATACGGTGATGTCTGGCTGTGTTTAAATCCACTGCCATCGCCGGCGAACCACCCAGCACCGGTCAGCAATTTGGGTCCGTGGGCAGAGATTCACGAGCTCCCCACTTAGCTTTTAGAGAAATACAATGAATAACAGTGGTCAGATAAGGTGGAATGATGACCCTGTCAGGAGTATATGACAGGGATTGATTGTCTACAAGGCACTGTCACTGTCACACTCTTTTGAGAGACGATGTGGATTTAGTTGTCATGAAAACAGTATTATGTGATTCACAACGTCTCCCTTTCAGGCCAATTATTAGAATAAGCTTGATCTTCGCAAACCAGTTTCGAGGAAGTAAAAAGGATCTGGACATATGTACATTCTTGGAGTAAAACTCGTCAAATTAAGTCCAATATATTTTTTGGCTTCAACTACTGATTCTGTATTAATCATAGTACAGAATTATTGCAGAAAATATTAGGTAAATAATTCTATGACATTTAAATATTTATTTTATATTCTTTGAATATTAACCAATCATAGTAAAATACATAAAGTCAGATATCGACTTTCCTTCATCAGTACCAGCCGGTGTTCACAGGTTA
The DNA here is from genome assembly GCA_034780755.1 of Lepetodrilus elevatus. NCBI lineage: Eukaryota > Metazoa > Mollusca > Gastropoda > Lepetellida > Lepetodrilidae > Lepetodrilus > Lepetodrilus elevatus. The sequence goes on from JAVCKZ010050902.1 coordinate 11,954, forward strand.
CTGCAACTCTTACTGTTACAGGTATTTTAGGTTTTCTGCTGTAAATTGACACAGTGTGAAATAATCTTGAGATTGGCCGTCATCGTTAGCATTCACAGAATATATACTGTGTTTGATTTCCGTCACATATGGGTTAAATATTCCTGCAGTGGCTTAAGCAGTACATCAATCACTGTATTATTTTGTTACATATTTGTTCTGTCTGTAATACCATTGTATTATTATTTTGCTGGTCAGTTTATCTGAAGACTTTTATTTGACAAACTACATGGTGAATGTTATTAGATACACATTAAGTAAGATACCAGTAGTCTTTGTAGACCTGTGTCTGAATTCTCGAACCAAAGTAAAATGACAAAAGTCCGAGTTTTTACTCAACTCAGCAATTTGCATTTCTCAAAAAAAATAGTTCCAATTGTTAACTGAAAAGTGTATCTCAGGAAAGATAACTCAGTTATAAACCGAGTTCTGTTTTTTATCTAGAAATCCTGGACTGATTGTAATGTCTTAATAAAAACTTATTGCAGTTGTGCATGCATGTAAGAGAAGAGTGCATCTTTCCATCTTCCACAAAATAGCAGCTACAAAAGCTGAAAAGAGACCATTGTACTCGAGAGATCATCGCAGCAGATTTCAATAACTGTCTTGAGAATTAAAAGTAAATAAAAATGTAATTCTATCTTTAACTTTCACTCTTCAATCTTTCATATGACACCAACATTTTGCATCCTTCATGATAATTCCTTCATAAATGCTATAAGATAAGAGTTGTAAGATAACAGGTATCATTCCTCTTAAAAATTCTATATCCAGCATCCATTTATGGAAAATAAATTAGTGACATATGGTGATGGATAATCATCTGAAAGCTTATCATTATTTATTTCCAATGTTTGTTTGATATGTTGTTAAATTTTAATCATATTACATTTTAATCATGTGAATTATCCACTTGATATATAAGAAACATTTACGTGTTAAAGATCACTTACACTTCAATGTTTGGATATTAATAGTGTATGATGGTTTAACAGTGTAAGGATAATCACATTTGGAGAATTACGCATTCTTATTATATTAATTCTAATTTGAATTCTATGATTTATTATTATTCTAATATTAATAATATGTTCATCTGACCATACAAGAAATGTGAATAATTAATATTTGAATTAACATTAATAATTTTGTGCGAGTCTGCTATGCTGATAACTCATGATTTGCTGCGTTACTACTGTAGGCATGAACCATTATCATGAATGATTATGCCACATGCTCAATTGAATTTACTGAAAATATTTAACAAACTGTTCATGATCATGTTTGAAAAAAGTTAACTTAATTGAAAATATCTATCTCCTCAACAATAATAGTTTTGTGGAATGCAATACAATGGGAGTTAATTGATTGTCAGAATAATAAAAATAATAATGCTTAAAGTTTACTTCACATGGATAATATATGGCTAATATATACGGCTAATATACAAATACATTTCAATATTCTTTGCTGCTGCTATAGTAAAGTTAAGACGTATATAATAAATATCTAAATGCCGAGAAAACTAGCTAAATATATATATATCACCCTATGTCATTGATACCAATTTATCTTATCCCGCCTGATTTCAATATTCGCTCTCGCTGTGATAGTAAAGTTAAGACATATGATAAATATCACAAAATTTGAAAAGCCGAGAAAACTAGCTGAACATGATGGTTTTATGAATGTACCACCCTGTACCATAGATAATAATTAATCTTATAATCCTGCTTGATTTCAATATTTTCTGTCACTGCGATAGTAAAGTTAAAACATATATCAACTAATGACAATAATTTCATGGATATATGTATCACCCTGTACCATAGTTAATAATGAATCTTATCCTGCCTGGATTAATAAAAATAATGACTGTTGTGCATCTCTAGATGCCTGGAACTGTACGATGGTTAAATCCTTTTCTTTATTTTTTGTTTGCTTCCCTAGAAATGTTATCCTCTTTTGTACAGATTGTTTTTATTACTTTTACAAGTTGCGTTTGACGTGTTGATGTATTTGATATCCAAAGACACTTGGGCGAGATTGTCTATAAACAAAACAAAACAACAAAAAAATCTTACAAGTTTATTCGTTTTACGAACAACGTGCTTCACCTGTGTTACATCAACAGTATTTTCCTGAAGGAAAAGAATCAAATTAGCAATACATCAAACCATGTTTGAAAAACAAATCTTCGACCATGAAGTTGTTAGTTGCACGTCTGCTTGTTGGTTGCACGTCTGCATGTTAAGCACTCAGGTGTAACCAACATGTCAAGTGTTATTTTTACCGTTATTGACAGCTGCTGGCCCTGTCTGAGTGGCGCAGACTGTGAATGATGGAATTGGGGAAACCCCTGCAGAATGCTGAAATATGCAGAATTCTTTTTGAGAGTTACGTATCCTAGATGTACTCATTAAGTGCAAATGTCATAATTCGCGCTAGAACGCCATATCTACAATGTTATTTTAAAATCTTTTTATTTTGTGATTTATGTTTTTTCCCAAAGAGGTTTGTACGAAAAATCAGGGATAAATATATAAATAGAAAGTGTGGCAAATTAATTACACGGCGAGTGGTAGCTGTCTGTCCTGCGTTACATTTCACAATAACACTAATCACATTGGGGTGGTTCTTACACGAGAACTCTGTTAACTGTGAAGCAATTAGTTAGATATTATCACTACAAACACTGTTTGTGAAATGGATGCATCCATTATCGATACCACGAGACTGTATAAATAGACTCATAGCCGAACAATACTGTGTGTGCAATTAGTATGAAGCGTCATTTACAAAGCACAAAGTGTTTGTTGTACAGGTTTGTCATACCGTATTTTAGCACACTGCAAGGTCAGTTTGGTGTTGTGAAAAATGGCATGAAAAGCAAATGACTATCTCACTTACTTACTCATTCATTCAGTCACTCATTCACTCACTATCCCCTCACTATCCCAATCACCCACACACCCAATCTCTCGCCTGTCCACTCACCCAATCACTCACTCACCCACTAATCTACCAACTCACTCAACCACCCACCAATTTACCCCCACACTTACCCACCCAATCACTCACTCACCCACCAACCTATCCACACACTTCCACCCAATCACTCACTCACCCACCAACTTATCCACACACTTACCCACCAACCTATCCACGCACTTACCCACCCACCCAATCAATCACTCACTCACCCACCAACCTACCCACACAATCACTCACACAATCACTCATTCACATACCCACCCAGCTGCCCACACACTTACCCACCCACCCAATCATTCACTCACCGACCCACTCACTCACTCACTCTTCAACATACAGCTATGCATGATCATATTCGGATCAAAAGATATTCCCATTGAAACATTAGACCCGATCTTATCAGATCTCCTGTTAGGTAGCAGATAAAACTAAATTATGCATGTAGACCAGATAGTTAAGACTTATCTCAAATGTTCGTAAGAATTCAGCATTTCTTATCAACATTACTTAACGCGCATCAAGGGACTGACGAGGTACTAAGCATGAATTTTTCACAATCGACGATGTTTATCGGTCTCGTGCCACACAGAAAATGGTACACATATTTGAACGAAGATGTACACTGTAAATCGCAAATGGCCGCCATTGCAGATCTGGTTGTACTTGTACTTGTAGACCGTAGCTGTCGGAACTGTCAGACTCGGGATAGAATCAGAATTCCCCGGAGAAAAGAAATAAGTGTCACAGAGCGTTACTTAGATCTTGTTTTATTACCCAAGAAGCAATTAGATCTGATAGTTTTGTTTACAGTCAAACCTGCAGGTTTTCGCTGGCATTTCGGGTGTTGCGTCTTCAAAAAAAAAAGTCTCTTGAAAGACAAGGGTGAAATTTCATTATGGTATGTTTATTCGCAATGTTTTCCTTGACTGGATTGTCAGAAGTGTTATCTGACATGAAGTAATTGGTGAGTGATGGAATCCCTGGTTTAATGTGCTGGTAATTTAGTCGGAAAAACAGGAAAAACTCTGCTCCAGGAAGACCGGTTGCCATGACGCCCGCCCCGACAATTTGTAACCAGTCATTTGAGTAGAAATAATTCGAGATTAGCAAGAATGAATGAAAATTTAATACTTTAAGATTAAAACAACTGACAACATCTTGATGTTTACACCATCATATATCATTTGAGATAAATAATAAAGTTGTGTACTATATTTATTAACTGGAAGGAAATCAAGAATTGATGTTCGTGTTTCATTAAAAAAAACACACCCAATATGTCTGTTTTTAATAATTAATGTCATAAATGTATCGGGTGTACCAGATATATATTATGATAGGATATTTAAGTCAAAACGGTAAATTTATGGTAAGAAAAGTGTGAATGATATTTTCATATATCCATGTGAATACGTTATCAGATATACTAAATTTGATACAAGTATTTGGTCTTTACTGATCTCAATGGCTTGAAAGAACTGTAAGTAGCTACATTGCCTTGTGGATTGATAGACACACTTTCCAAACTATCACTAGTAATGGCAAATATTGATAGTTATGCAAATACTATTAGAAGAAATCATATGATGAGGGGAAACACTATGATCATGATAAAAAACACCAAGGATTATCATTATTTAATGGTGCAAAGATGAATATGTCACAAATTTGAAAAACTAATTTTACAATTAACCAAAACTGAAAAGTTGAATTACATCCGTTATAATTTACACATAAAAATATATCTTTAGCATGTTAAGAGATACTGTATATCTTCATGTTTTTTTCTCATCTAGTATTGCCCATACAGTCTTAATTCTTTTTGGAGATGTTCTCGAATATTTGCTGCAGAACCGCAAATGTCAGTACCGCAGCACAATAGTCTGCCACAGATTGTAACCTCCCTGTCTTGCGTCAGTGTTACACTCTGGCCATTATTTATCTATGGGTGTAAGCTGGTATTAGCGTTTTATCGCTGGGTGATACATAAGTGTCAGGCCGTAGCATGTGCAAGTCGTCAGCGCAGAGACATCCCCTGTTTTGATGCCAACCAATCCATCCGTATTGTCACCGCGTGAGTGGATGATGGAGTTGCCTGGCTGAAATAGCGCTCGATGGGACCCAGAGTCAAGACCAGCCCTGTACTAGTATCAATCAGACGCCAAAGGTGAAGGTCGCTATGTCTGCCAAATTGATGCTTGGGAAGGGAGAAAAAAAAGTTTACAGTCCACGGTTTTCAAATGAAGAATGTACTATAATCAGGAGTGGGTCTGATGTTCTGCACTTTACATCCAGGGAAATTTATTATAGCAGTTCTTCTGTTGGCTGGTGACGACTTCCGATCACTCATTCTTTAATTCCATATATTGCCGCCATCGCTACTTTCTGATGTCGACACAAGATTGTGTGAAGTCATGGAGACTCCAGTGTTCGGGGCTTACTATATTTGGGGAAGTAATTTGTCGTACACATGCACTTTTGGACTGAAATTAATAGTTCTTGTAGACCTGTGATTATGCAGCTGGATTGTGTTTTACGTATGTCTTGTCTTACTGGCTTTGGACTGCGACACATCACACTTGTCTGTGGATAAGTAAGAGTCTGAACTTAACATATTGGTATCAGTACACCGAACAGGCACATCACTATCACATGCACACACCAGTGCCACATCTACACACACACCCGCACACACCCGCACACACTTGCACCCACCCACATACACATACACATATACATACACACACACACACACACACACACACACACACACACACA
>JAVCKZ010050913.1:0-17756 GCA_034780755.1 Lepetodrilus elevatus
TAAGGATTGACTGTCATTTTCTTTACGTTCATCGAGGTATGAACGTAAAAACCGATGTGCAAACTTTTGTATGAACCACTTCGCGATTCATACAGTTTACACATCGTAAAGAAAATGACAGTCAATCCTTAAATGAATAACCCCTACATTAGTAACAGTTGTGAAAGAAATGCCGACTTTTTTCGCTAATTACCAGTAAGGAAATGATTTACGCATTCCGTACAATGGGTGGTTAATTTCGAACGTACTTTCTCAAACCAAACCATTCCAAGCAAATTGTAAATAATAGATTCACATTTCTTTGATAAAGTCCACGTTTCTTAAAGAATTACTAACGTAAAATTCATCAAAACATCAACATGTTGACAAAAGTATACACTTAGAAATATTCAATTAAGATTGGTTAACCCTCTCCCTGCTGGATTAGGCACAGACACAGCTATTTAGGGCATCTCAGGTTGCCTTCAGCATAGAGAGGGTTAATATCAAATACTAACAAAATATTCAGTTACGATGTTGTGTTACAATCTTGTTTAATATCAAACACAGTCCACCAATGGGTTCATGCATTTAAGAAACCATCAGATTTAATCAACATCCCTTCACGGCTTAGACTTTTGTATTAAGAATGCGTCTACAGAGCTGATCAAAGTATCCGTGTAACGAGAACTTTTCGGATATTTTGACAAGAAATGATGTTCAAATTACATTACCATTGACAAGCAATGGAAAATGTAATAGTGTAGTGGAGTTAGAACACCAGTGAGTGGCACAAATTATATTAAATATATATAGTTTTATACCCTCGTCGTCTCCAGTTCCCAAGACTATATTCCACCAACTATTGTTGTATTCTACGTGAAATTCCATTCATATACTCCTCAATATCAGTCAAGTATTTTGAGATCCATTTACGAAATCAAGGATTTCTTTTCTCTAAAAGTTATATTTTCAAATGTTGCTTTACAAGTTTTTAATTACCAGAAGGATACAACTATATAATTAAACTAACTTCAATAAGATTAATTTTTGAGTTTGACAAGACTTAGTGTTGTTACTAAAGCATCAATACTGGAAAGTATGTGAACATCTTCCTAATCAATTTTGGAATGCAAGAAACATATGCATTACATATTTCTATTTAAATACCATACATGATGAAAACTTAGATGAAACGTTAATGAGCACTAGATTTCAAACATATAAATTTAATATGTGGCATTTTCCTTCTCAATCATCAAATATCATATCTTTGGTAAGCAAATAAGCTAATTCCAAAACAAATTTTCCTAAAATTAGATATAGGAGGTGGTATAGAAAGTAGCACCTTGCGTTTCTGTCATTCCAATGAAGACTATCTTCCTGCCAACTAGTTAACCCTTGTTTCTTTTTCAATTTATGCACCAGTAGAGATAACGCACATGCAGCGTAACAGGAAGCAAACGACTACAGCCATTCTGAAGTCTTGTCGATGTAATGAAAAGTAACGACAAGTTCCAACAACATCCCTGATTCCATTAGATTTCCTCTTTTCGCCACCTGCCAAATGGTTCATTTCATCAGAAGACGCTCTCGGGTTTTTCTACTCTGGAGAACAAATTTTCACTTTTCCTTGAGTCTTAGTATAGCTGGAAGGAATGAGACAGTTTTAGGGGAAAGTTTATCTGGTTTATAAGTCAGTAATGTGGTTTCTCTGTGGCGAGTTGTGAATCAAATGTGACCCTCTACACCTAGTTGGATCTTCTACGTGGCTAGAAATGTTCACACTTACACGAGAGGTTCGGCTTGATTGGATAAATCATTGCCAATTTCAGTACGCTTATGGAAGAAGTCTCGGTGCAAAATGCAATGGCAGTAAATTTTGATTAAAGAATTTGTCAAATTGTTATCTGTTATCTAGTCATCTGGACGCTAGTACCTGGTGCATTTGCCAAAGGTGAAATTTCCAAACTGACAAAATAAATGTAATTTGGAAAATAACAAGGACATGGGGTTACATAGACATTGATAAATATCTCAGGGAATGTCATTATAATTATTTATGAATACCGTAATTTGTTCATAGATTTTTCAAATTACCATTCTCAATGAAATACAATTAATGTTATTTTAGTACTATACACATTTATATATAGTGAAAATATACATAAAATTATACGGATAAACGTTTCCAGCTGAACCATCTCCATAAGGACAAATCTAGATATATAGCCTTACAGCAAAAACTAAATCTGGATCCAAATTCAGGTCTATAAAGAGATCTTGAAATCAAACCCAAATTCCATTGCAATATTGAACATCCCATTAGCTAATACCTCTTCTGTCTATGCACTGTCGTTCCTAATTTGGACGCGCATCTCACACCTGTATCCAGGTAATAACCCGTTATGACGACACCCTATACTTCCCCTCAAACCTTGGATCTGTGTTTATTTGGGTACTTCCTCCTCAGATCACGTCTCATGCAACGCACCCCGAGCGACTACATCCAAATGCTTATTTATAGAATCATTCTTACTCTATTTGCGTAATGCTTCCTGTGCAGAATGCCTCCATAAATTGGACATCTTCTCGCCAAACTGTTCATCACTTGTTTCCCCGTATACAAACAGCTCCATTTGGTCTATACACCCAAATAAAAGCGCCAGGAAGAAAGTACGCTTTGTGTATATACACGTCCGCAAAGCCAACACGACCATAGAGAAGGCTTGATTCGTGATTCATGTTGTATATAACATTGTAAACCGTGATATGAAATATAATATAGTTGTTATGATTCACAACCTATTTTTGACACGATTTGCTTGTTTGACAAACAATGCCTAAAATATACGCATACAGACAATGTAAAGAAACTGCACTCTTCACGAGATAAAATGGTTCAAATTGGGTTTGTTGAATTCTAAAAGAAACAACCAAAAAAAGAAAAATAGATGTTGACATATATATACAAATTAACCTTTCTTTCAGTGAAGTCTATATCAAACCATAATTTCATATCCTTTCACGTTTTACGCGGGAAAAAATGGTTCAAATTGGGTTTGTTGAATTCTTAAAGAAACAAAACAAGAAAAATTCTTGTTGACATATATACAAATTAATCTTTCTTTCAGTGAAGTCTATATCACACTAATTTCATATCCACCTTTGATCCGAAAACGGTCTAGCAAAACTGCGCAAGCCGAAATATATTTACGGCTGAAGGAAGTTCACAATGAAGCTCCACACAATTGCTGGTGATTACCATACTCTTGCACACTGTGGGTGGAATCTTTTACCTGTAATTCAATTACTGACATCTTCCCCTTAAAATAGATGGCTTTGTCAATAACTGAAACTAGAGCAACAAACTGTCACACCGTAATCAGTCAAAATCAATCTAATCCTGTCTTGTATATCTCAGACAGCCCACTATTTAGTCTATGGACGAAACCGCTCCAATTGCAGACCGAGGTGCTATGTCAATACCAGAAGTAACTCATCTATCGGTAAACACGGCTAGAACTAACAAAGTGATTACGCTGTTACACGATATTGAACGCAACAACAGATAAACATAGACCGATAGGTTTCTATACGTGAACCTTTGACTTTCACTTAACTAACGAACAATTTTCACGAGGTCAATTGACGTCAATGATCAATAGTTTCCCTTAAAAATACTCGTAGATTATCAAATAAACTCAGGGAAATGAATTAATTTATTCCTTAACATTTATTTGATGCGATAAAGTTATATATAAACCCACATATTTGACAAGAGTTTTCTATATGAAGATAAACGAAAAGCACACTTTTATGTACGGTACTTATATACTCAAAATGACCATGAACACTTAACACCAAATTGTGGTAGGGCTTGGCAATAACGCCCTCAAAGACTTGTAAAACAATCGAAAAATCAATTTTTCAGCCTTACTAAACGAAAATACAAGCAATAGTGGCAGTGTATTATAGCGCTAAGCAATTTATTCGTAACAGATCTAATAAGAAGCTAGCATGACAGGCAACTCGTGTAATTGTGAATTGTGTGGGAGAAAAAAATAATGTGCAAGCCAATAGGTACCTGCGTAAAAAGTTCCGTATAAATTACTTCGTGCCTGTACAATTCTGGTGATTAACAAACTGATGATAAGGCACACAACGACGAGGGAAACTAATGAATATACATGGGAGGTATTGAGGAAAAAACACATTCTCTAACGATTAAACTGAATAGCATAGCCTAGAGTCTGCCCTAATTGTGGATGTCCATCAAATTTACATGACTACACCAGTATAAGAACTGTTAAACATATGTTGTGTTTTTTATTCCTTTTTGTACCAGTATGTATTTATATCGAGATTAAGAAACATCTCGAGTATAATTTCATGCACAAGCTCAACATTTATATGAGGATTTGTTATAAAACATTGAGGTGCGCATGAAATGATACTCAAGAAAGTTTTGTCTCCTTCTGGCTGTGCCTGAGATTAAAAACCTTTTTGAATAAAATGTCATGCTCAAGCACAAATTTTACACGAAGATCATTGAACAATACCATGAATTGAGCAAGAATTTGACCTAAAAGATGTTGTGTAATCTCGAGGCCAGATGTGTTTTCTCCTAGTACAGTATGTAGGGAACTAATGGAGAGATGCTTATAGCAACACTCTGCTCCAATTGGTTTACTTACTCTCCTACATTAGATACAAGGATGCCTCCGGTGTCTCACACATACAGTGTGTCCTAGGTCTGACGTGGGATGTATACTATTTGTCTTGGTCCCAAACTAACGCCACGTGCCATACAATCTTGGTCAAAGTGTACAAGGACGAGATTCTTCCACCAATACTCTCGCCTACTCTCGCCAACCAGGGATGAGAAATGGACCGTGTGGACATACGTGCATGAATGTGTATACTATTTCTGCTTCGTGCATAGGTAGAAAGAACCAGAATCCATAAGTGACAGAAAGCATTTACAACCATTCAGCCTATGTCACTTCTCTTGTCACAATATACACATTTGCTGACATTTTTTTCTTAATGCAATGGATATACACACACAGAAAATGTTTGCATAAATAGTATATTAAAAGTATTAAGCACAATTTCAAAACTGTATGAAAAAAAGGAATAGTATTAAGTATACTTTTAAATCTGTACTGGGAAAAAGAAATAGTAAATTCAATCTGTATTTACATTTTACAATCATTATAGTCCTTTACATATAAACTGAAAATCCGTAAATTTTAGGTTCATGGACCCACTTTCAAGAAGTTGAAAATGTTCACAATTCTACCTCTTGCAGACAAACATTTGCTTTAAAATAGACATTCCGATCAGCTACAGATGAACAAACAGGAAACATGCATGGACGGATACTACTTGTCACACAACTGTATCTCAGTTTACACTTTGAAGTGCAGCACTTGTGACCTGTTGAAGGAAAGTTCTACCGCTGGCAAGATGCACAGGCAGAGATCATTCCAATCTTCCTCTTCAGAACCGACCTGACCCTAACTTCACAGATATTCCCTGCATCTAAATATTTAGACAAGCCGCATGCATCACTCGCCAATGGAATAAATTAGCTCGAATGATAACAGTTGATTGGTTTTGCTTTGCACCTTTGATGCCAGGGGGTGAAGTGGTCACCTGGTTGTTTACATTGACTGACCAGACCTTCCTTCAATTGGCCAACACCAGACTGACCAAGCATACACTTCCTGCTATCCGCCAGACAATCTCTAATTACCTATACGTCTATGTACTATCGGCTTGACCACCGCTTATTATCCGCATCATTTCCGGAGATGTCTGATGGAAATGGTGATCAGGCCACAGCGAATTATTTATTTATTTATTTGACGAAAACTGACGTGGAATAAAAATTAGCAGGATTTGGTAAGAAAAATATCCCCACTGGCCTGTTTTGGAGTTACCTAGGCATCGTTAAAAAGTTCAAAGTAAGGGTACGGAGCGTGTGGTCGTGTCATGTAGGACTTCAAGACAGAAGACAGCCCAGGCATAGTTCAAAGGAAGTACTAAGGCTGTGTACTTGGATATGTCAACAATGTAGAATTAGGTTAGTTTAGATGGGGGGACAAGCTTATGATAGTTAAGTACCCAGAATATGTTTAACATGAGACAAGCACTTGCCAACATAACCACAAGAGAAGATGGTCTGCATACAAATAATGTTGGCTGATAGATAATAAAAAGTGAGTTTTCTGAAAAAGTGTTTGTAAATTCTTATAGGATATTACACATATTGTTCGTTACCAACTTCACTCAAAGAATATTTTAGTGTCTGTCTCTCAGTATGATCATGTTAAGATTGCATCCAATAAATATCTAAGATTCAGCATTAGTTCAAACACAATAAAAATAACCCTTTTCCCAGTGACACGTTTCAAAGATGTTTCAATTTAACCAGTTTAACCATGCAATGAAATCATGACTAACAAAAACAAACAGTGATCCAGATGTTTCACATTCTTAACTGTTCAATACACACAAAAATGAACCTAAACGCAAAAAAAACTGAACTACATCTTGTAGGAAGGATACAATTTCAGCCATGCTACAAGAACGAGGCTTTGGTATCAATCAGAGAAGTGGAACATTTCAGGAATTCGATTCGGAATCAAACATTGATATTCTAATTAGACATGAACGAGGGATCACAGAGATGGCGAGAGGTTTGGATTGGTATACAGGTGCATGTAGTGAGTTCACGGACTGCCAGGCAATGAAAGGAGAACCCCCTCAAGGGCGGAACATTAGTGTGCACCCAACTCATCGTCAGAAAGTAGCACAGCGAGGAGGGAAATCAAAGGATTGAAGATGGTCTTCGGAATCCCCGAGGGTACCGACAAATAGGCAGCCTACGACTCCACAACCACTGCTTTCGCCAAACCACAAGTAAATAAGCAGCTGCTTCGCACCGAAGAATCTGTAGGGAAATCATCCGCAACCAATTTTTTTTTATCGCGGATGAACCGTGAAGAAGTTTAGCAGTGTTGGACAAATCGCTGGATTACTCCGACAGAGGTATAGCGATGTTCGAGGCCAGACCTGGAAGTCTCTTTGACTCGGGATGATAGAAGGTGTGAAGAGATAGAAAACACCTGAGATTGTGATTTAGCGGAACAGTTTCCTGATCAAGTGGATGGAAAAACTAACATGGTCGTTCCAGTGGTGCCTCCCAATGAAGACATCGAGAGAACCTGCCAAGTATCTTGTACGCTTCTCAGATCGCAACGTATAACATGAACGTTGCTGATACGAGATTGCTATGGAACCCACGGGATTTGTAGCCAGAATCTCTCCCATTTATAATGTAATGCCTGTACTCTCTCCTACAATCTAGATTAAAGAGCTCTCTTTGTATTTTTTTCACTTGTTGAATAGTTAATGGATAAAGAAATTGCAGTTCAAATGGCTGCTTGAAAGTTATCATTAATCATTTCCTTTAAGCCGTTGATAGTATCCAATGCAAGATATAAAATAAGAAATACATTTACAAAAAGAATGTTCAGCAGACATATGCATATTTCCTATCAGGCTAGGAGAATATCATGACACTTTTTCTCTCTGTCTGAAGACTGCAAACAGTATCAAACTAATCTAGAGCCGAATCTAAATTGCATTAACATAAATAGTAAATAAATATGACTTTCTAACATCAAACAAAATTTCTTCAATTTATATATCCACTATCACGTTAATACCTTCCATATGCAGCTTAATTTTCTGCTATGTATTAATACAAACGTACATGACATGCAATATACTATCTGCCCCAAAACTAGTTATACACTCCGACATACGCATTTCTGCATGTGATGGCAATACATCACCTTATGCCACATCTCGTACTTCGTCAAATTTATACATGTCCTATTTTTACACCTATCTCATAATCTCGTAGATTTCTTCACAGGTTTGCTCAACGAGTGTGAAATTCATGGCGCGGGTGAAAATTAAATCTGTCTGTAGACACAAGGACGTCTCGGATAGCATTCATGCTTTGCGTGCATCCTGTTGTATGAAAAACATGCACGCGCATTTACGAACATCGTTGTTTTTTCCCCCGCCTACAACTGGAGACACACGTTATCTTGCCCCATCTAGCAGATACTTCTGATTAGCTCTTTCCAGAGGATTATCCACCAGTGTAATTGTCATAACAGTCTGCGCAGCAGTCAACTGCAATATATTTATCAGTTCATCTTAAAACAAAACGTTAACTACACGCTGTCGACCATCGGAGCATGCCCAAATGAAACCGTACGCTTTCGTTGTTGTATCATGGTTAATTTTCAGATGTGAGGGAAGTGATGTGTGCACTGATGAAACTGACAAACTCATCGGTTTTTTTCGTTCCCTGTCAGATTAAAAATGACGACAAGGAATGTGGAATTACGACAAAATAATCAAAATAATAGACAGTTTCAATGGAACCGGTAAAATTATTCGGCAATACAGGAATTCGTAATCCTAGGTTACTGTGAGAGAATGATCCTCATCCCGAGAAGAGGATTTGTGGGGATTTATCATGCAGATATGATTTTAATGTTTTTTTAATGTCTCCACAGTAGCATTGGATTGTGAAATATGGTCGAGAAATAGAGATGGAACAATTAACGTCTCAAAAGATTTCCTGCACGATATGACAGAATATCTTTGTTGGAATATCTGGAAGTAATTCTTGATCAGAATGTTATATAATCAATACCATGGAGTAAACAGCCCCAAGCAATCTGACAACTTCGGCTCTACATTGTCAGCAGTTCCAACCAAAGAATGTTAATAGAACTATAAAAACATTCAATGAATATAACTAGGTAGTTACATAAAAACACATATTTTCTCATTTGTGATATTTCATTACGCATTACGTAGCAGGTTGCTTGAGCAAGTACATTATTATATGCGAAATTTTGAGCACATTTGTATTTTTTTAAACAATACAACATGATGTTAATACCAGCTATTACAGATTAAATCAGCACAAAGACATGTGATACATCCGATGTAATTAAAAATAATTAGATGGCATATGCAGAATAAACTGCTCAACTTTCGTAATCCTTGCAAATGTGGTTGTGCTCACAGGTATATGAAGATCATAGTATTGCAGTGATTAATGATCACCAAGGATGTATTCAAATGTTATAAGCATGAAATCAGAATGTTTGGGAGTTGAGACCAGGGATTTATGTCCTGATGAAGGAAGGTTTCCAGTTGCCTGCCACAGCAGAGCTGCTAGGAATTCCAACATGTATGACAAATGGATTATTCAAAGCTTCCTGGGCCGCCTTGCATGAAACAATGCCTTGCCACCCCCATAAATATTTATGGAATGTTCCTGGTTATTCCATTATGTAAACATTTCCTTTCATAAACATGGTCATGGTTGATACCAAAGCTAATTACAGCTGTAAATATTACTAATTTGACCAGCTGTAGATGTCACTGTCATTTGACCAGCAGTAGATATCAATCGGCTGTAGACATCAGTGTCATGTGATCAGCGGAAGGTGTCTTTGTCATGTGACCAGCTGTATGTGTCACCATCATTTAATCAGCTGTAGACATCCCTGTCATCTTACTAGCTGTATTCCGTCATCTGACCAGATGCATATGTCATCATTTTACAAGCTGTATTCTGACATTTGACCATCTATAGAAGTCACCATCATCTGACCATCTATAGAAGTCACCATCATTTGACGATCTATAGAAGTCACCATCATCTGATCATCTGGAGATGCCACCTTCATCTGACCATCTATAGAAGTCACCATCATCTGACCATATATAGAAGTCACCATCATCTGACCATCTATAGAAGTCACCATAATCTGACCATCTATAGAAGTCACCATCATCTGATCATCTGGAGATGCCACTTTCATTTGACCATCTATAGAAGTCACCATCATTTGATCATCTGGAGATGCCACCTTCATTTAACCATCTATAGAAGTCACCATCATCTGATCATCTGGAGATGTCACCTTCATCTGACCAGCTGTATTCCGCCATTTGACAAGCTGTAGACATTTCCATCATCCAACCAGCTGGAGCCAGCCGATGCTATCTTACCAGATGAATACCTCACCAAAACGTAATTACACTACATGAAATTGATCCGGACTCGTTAGCGGCGGCATTCCATCCAGTGGTCACTCCTGGATCAGTACACTGGACGTGGTCAAGAATCCAATACTGACCAGTGGTCATTCATTACGACCAGTCACAGACCGATCCGTCATTCGGACAAATATTTGACAGCGACCTCCAGGTTCAGACATAGGGACGGGAGAACTGATCGAAACATAATATTATCTGATTCCTGCGGACATTCACAAACAGAAGCAGATGGGCCGAGTCGTCGTGAGTTATAATGAAAATATTAAATACATCGTCAGTCCTCCATCAGTCCTCTATCAGTCCTCTATCAGTCCTCACAGGGCAACAGGGAAGGAGGTAGTAAGTCAATGAACGATGTTTGTCAGAGCAATCTGAGACGAGGTGGCGTTATTGTCCGCTGGAGAGACTTAGAAAGTTATCGTGTTGATATTTCTACTTAGCGATCACCTCTTGAGGTAGGAAACTCAATAGTGCAGGAGGACTCAATGTAATATTGGGTGAGAATCTAAGAGGCGTAGGAAATATCACCGAAATGAAACGAGTCGATTGTTAAGAATTAATAAGATCACTAAGTTATTTCTAACATAAACGTTTTTAAATTAACATTTATTACTTACAAATAAAGAACTATTTGATGAGTTTAATTTTAGGCCAGCACAAACTTCCCATTTAACATCAATTTTACAACTTTCCTAAAGATGTTATTGTTCCTGTAAGTATATACTCCATTCAGCACGTATACATGCACTTCTGATTGTCACCGAGAACAGATTCAAACCTGGGCACACTGAACAACTTCAACAACATTACATGAATCACATGTGTCAGCATTAATACAATGAAGCCAAACAAAACGTATTTCAACAAGGTTTTCATTCCCGACATAATAGTACTTCAAACCCAAGTCTCTCTGGAACGACTTGGCTTATTAAATTGTCTGACCCTTTGAATAGGGATGGACGAAATAATCAATGAACTGGTTGATCCTGTGTGCATTACAATTGTTAGTATACCCCCCCCCCCATCCCTGACACTCCCCTGCACCCCACCCCCAAGCATCCCTATCTCCCAAGCGCTTCCTCTGTCCCAGGCACGTAGCCACACAGACCAGAAAGCCCTCAGTAGTTACAACAGGGTCAGGGGGAACCAACACAGAAAGAACAGATTATGGATTAATTTGTTGCTGCTTGGAAACAATTAACTTGGGATGATTTACCGAAGATGCCGTAACCTTGGAAATACGTAAAACCCACTTTACAACGGAACGCATTCCGCGGCATATGTTTGTTGTCATTAGAGACTGAGGGAGAAACTGAAGTTCAACGTGAACGTATGTCCATGAAATATTAAATATAATGGGGGGAAAAAAAGTTCCGTAAATTAAAGATATTGATTGCGATATGATAAATCCACCCAAACAAAAGTTCTGAAGCATGAAATTCACCAGCCCAATATTAATAAGAATGTATACAGAGGTGCATTAGATTCAACATCTTTGACACTTGTAATGTTTGCAGGGATGTGCAGCAGAAACAAACTGAGTCCTTGCACAATCATGCAAGTAAACACTGTACCTATGTGGCCAATTCAGCAGCAAAGTATGCAAGCAGAAATACATAGTGGCTCATTTTCTTGTTTTCTTGCTTTCACAATCCAAATTGACAACCTATTCAACATTATCTAAATGAGACTTATAGTCGATATGTATTGCTCATATGGCATATTGTGTCGTAGTAAATGCATTTAGTTGCCTATGTTAATTACCTAATTCCAGATTGTCTCCAAGCTTTAATTGTACACTGCAATTTACATACTATGCAACATGAAGTACGTTAATCTTGTTAATCTAAATTTATGTTTTCGTATAAATACCTAACGATACTGTACATCAAGATCGGCAAGAAGAGATCCATTCGAGCTACACTCTCGGTCACTGGGTAATGCCTACCCTGGACCTAGGGGTCACCATTATTATAACTATATATCTATGTTCTTGTCAATAAATCTGTATACTATGTACTAGATATCTCTGTTCTCTCTGAGTACATCCCCTGGGACCATATCGTAAGGGTATCACACCATAAATACCCATATGATACTTGCATACACATTAAAAAGTAATTTTCAATGTTCAAAACACACCACGACAATAGCTTAACTCAACTCAATGTTATCAAATTTAGTGCGTTACCTTCACCTCTGACCAAACCTAATCCTGATACCTTTCCAAGCCCTGTCACTTTGGCTAGACACAAGATAGGAGCAAATTGCAAAGCCATTCTTCGAATTGTTTACTAATGAAACACATTATGAAACACATTCACGAGAGCATTTTCTGTTTACGGGCTTAAAATATGCGTGAAAATTTGAACCCTTCTCGTAAACCTGTGACATGTAAAAGTTAATAGGTTTCAGTGTCAAGATGGCGCACTAGAGTTGCAGCTCAAATTGCATGTAGATATTAGTCACGGGACTGGCTGGATCAGTGTAACACAACCAAACAGTCATCGACGCGGGCATCTAGGCACAATATTGACACAGTAGTGCTTATTTACTATCCTCCACTGCAGTTCTAACCATCAACTCTCAGATTTCTCCCCGCAGACCAAAGAAATCAGTCATGAAAAAACCTAGGCTTTTCCAAAACACATTAGGCCTTTTACTATGGGGATTAAAAGGTTTGGGGTTTCAACAAACATACACTCTTCAAACATGGTCAGAAAAACAAGGCGAGAGCTAATCAAATTCCAATCAGCATCATCTTGACTTTGAAAATAATCCACAAATCTTAAAACTCTCCTCTTCTACTAATCTCTGGTCATCGCCCAGACCTGGAGTCTCTCCAGCATAGGCTAAGACAACAGAGCTAAAATAGTATACTCATCTTAAGACGATGTATGACCGTTACAAGTAGGCGTAGAATAACAAGATATGGACCTCTTTGGTTGGATTGAACTTACCGGTATATTAATGAGGAATTATTGTTAACATAACTTAACGTAAAATAGATCTACGATACATATCAACACTAGTTTGACAGAAAAAGCACTTCATTCTTACTTTAATATTCTTCCTTTTTTCTTTTACAAAAAATTGTTGGGTGGGTTTTTTAAAAAACATTTTTGTATTTATTATTTTTATTCATGAAAAAAAAAAAAATGATACAATTGAAAATAAATTCTTGCTATTGTAATAATATGTCGTATATAAATTATAAATTTCACCGATAACCTTAAACCATCACACATGTTGCTTGATATACAAAATGGAGAAAAAAAACACGGTTGAAAAGTATCAATCAATTTGGAAAGTGTTTTGGCAATATTGGAAAACGTTTCAGAGTTTGTAGAGCCGTAGCCTGGAAATCAATTGGAGCAATATTGTACTGGTTGTCTTACGGCAGTTCATCACGTTTCTGGACACCGACTCCCAGTCATCAAGGATGGTCGAATTACCAGGAATTACCAGGAAACTAATGTGGCAAGTGATACATCTCTTGGCATTTGTGGCTATCTGACCACGAGAAAATATTTGTTGTGACAGAACAGAAAGAGAGGTGTGATGTTTCCTTGCCGAACACCACTATGAGTCACGTATTTACACTAATAGACACTAGCCGACATCATTCCTGGAGCCTTTCATGAATATCGTCCAGTCGGTTATTAATTACGATACTTAGTCATAGTCAAAACCGTGAATGCTTTCGATGAAAGCACAAGTTCCAAATGAAAATCTCAATGATTACTTCAACAGTGAATTTCAAATGAAAATAGAAATCAAATAGATATAAAATATTAATCAGATGTATTGTCATATAGAAGATAGTATCATTGGGACATATTTACATATCAAAATTAACGTTACAGGGAACATAGAAAACATTTCTTCAAAGCTGTACTATAACCATACTCAAATCCATTACTACAGCACTGAATAATGTTTTATTCAACCATCAATCTAACCTACAAAAACTATATAAACATTTCTGAAAGGATACTTCGGATCGGTATAAAAATAATAACCATCCAACGAAGCGGTAGTTTATTGTTTGACAGGTTTGACAGAGGTAAATAAATTATAGAACCTGTTCCATTTCAATTAGCACTTGGCATGTTCTAAACTGCCAGATTCGTACTCATCGCTGAAGTTTAATCCTGTTATCATAGTGATATCTGTTACTTTACAACTTTATTATGATTCATACACATAAACATCAATAACTAAATATCTCATCTGTTATGGCAAGTTAAGGCTATAATTTTGCTTTAATTATTGTTGTCTTCAAATTCGCAACATTATATTTGATATATTTTCTTTTCATTCAAATCTATCACAATAAGAAAATATTTATCAAAAACTGATTTACTTTTCCTTCAGTTAATGTAATTCATTGTCCCTCAACAATACTAGTGTTGGGTTGAAATTATTCAAATCATGCTCACATATCAAACAATTATAGGTGGGGCTCAATCTTAGGTGGGGCTCAATATTTAAAATGAACTTATAATTGTCAAGACATGTAAACTAAACTAATGTTTATTCCTCAAACAATGTCACAACTTTATGTCAATCAGAAACTGAAACGTGTTTTACTTTTTCAGCTACCAGTTGGCAGACGAGATTGTTATTGCAAACAAAATCAAAATAAACAGCGATATCTTCTGACAATACAAATCAGATTTGACCTTTCGAAAATGTTTCAAATCTGGAAAACATAGCTGTGTTTGAGGAAATCACTGAAACGTGTCAAACCGCCCGCTATGTTTTCCGTTCATCCCTGAGTAATACCAAACCAAGAGAAGTCTTAGAAGGAAAACCTTAGAAAGAAAACATGGAAAAAGCATTTTCTACGGTAGCATTAAGCTAGACATAACACAACTCATCAAACGTCATTCATAAATATTCGTTATTGACGTTCTGTCAGTACCGGCACTCAATGAGTTATGGGAATAAATCTGATGGACGTTGTGATAAATGTATAAACATGGAACCTGTTCCAGATCCACATTTGTTTTATATCTTCTACCATTTCAAAGAAAACCTTTCACCTTTAACATTATGTCCATTTTTCTTTAGGGGTGGGGAGGAAGAGATCTGCCAAGAAACCATCAAATTCCATTTTAAATTGGCTTTAGAGCACTGTATTAAAAAGTGGATGTTTCAAACTTGAAAAAAAATTGAAAACATTACGTTTCTATAAACAATTCAAGAGGAAAACATTGACATTTAGATCCTGTTCATACTGGGATTTTATGGACAACTACATTGAATAAATGATAATGTCTCGGTAAAAGGGGCTAACCTTTCTGCTCTTGTTTCAAAAGTGAAAAAAAATATATATCATAACTTACAATTAAGCCATATTTTTTAGACTAGCAATGTCCTACTCAATGCACAGATAACATTATTGACAATGCATATTTAGGGATGTCATACACTCAATACTGAGATAAAACTGATATATGTGCTGATCACACAGCCGACTCAGAGAGTGTGAAAAGGCTGAGCGATTCCAATCTCAACACGGCACATCATCACTGTTTCCTTAGAAATTGCCAGCTAAAATATAACCCTGGAAAAGTGTAACGACTAAAGCCCGATCACGTGTGAAGAAACGGCGAGAAAAATGACTTTACGATTGCGATTCCTCCTCACTATACATGCAACACTGATTGAAAGACCAGGAAATGTTCACAAGCATGATTGCATTGAATATTTTACGACAACATCGTACCGTCATGACTCGGATATAGATCTTAATGCTAAACTCGCGCAACAGCGAAAACTGTAGGATAAATTGCCTTTTGACTAGGACAGGACATACAGTGTTCTTTGACGGCAGCTTCTGGGCATAGATCACACATAAACCACTGTGTGGCGGTACTTCATTCCGCATGGATGACTATCCATCCACGGACCCAGGCAGACCATTCTGATGACACCGCGTCACTTTCCTTATCGTCCGTCCAATTCATCATGACATAGGTTGATATACGACCCAGAAGATATTTTTGAAATGTTTATAAAGTATCATCTGATTTGCATCGATAGATAAAACTCTATCCGATGTTTTACCGCCTGAATCGCACGAGATCAGGGCATGTAATTATTGTTGCTCTGATCTGCAATGAATACACATCAGTGGCCATAACTCCCCGAGATACATGTATTACAACTTGGCATCAAACACTATACAGAGATTTCAATCATCTCTTGTAAATGTAGTCATATAATCCTTACAAATGCAATGTAGCTGTTAAATCTTTTCAAAATGATGACAGGAAATTTTGATTCTATTCTGAAACGGTTCATCGGTCGCAAATTTGCTTTTTTTACTTTAGTCATACTGTAGTTGGATTACTTGGGTGAATCACTGCATATGATAAACCAACAGTTGTATCATGGTGGGCATGTGGAGTTAAGCATCCTGTCCATGAATATCAGAGGTCATGTCCAGAGATTACAAAACGTCTTGAGTATAATTTCAAGCTCAAGCTCAAAGTTGGCATGGGACTTTATGAAGTATGAAATCATACTTAAAAAAGGTTTTGCAATCTCAGGGCAAGACATACAAGGTAGCTAGCCATCAACTGATCTCCAGACTGTTTTAACCCTCTCCATGCTGAATACAACCGGAGATGCCTTAAATAGCAGTGCCTAATCCAGCAGGGACAGGGTTAAACTGAACCTGTAGATTTCTAAAAATGGTATGCTGCATTAGTTGGCAGTTGAAGATGATGATGACTGTCATTTTCCATGGTGATGACAACAAGATGATGACCACAAGCTTGTTTAAGGCATTCCCATATAGGAATCATGGTTAGCTTGTGCCCTACCTGGAGATGACAACAAGATGATTACAAGCTTGTGCCTTGCCCATAGGAACACAGACTAGCTTGTGTCCTGCCCATAGGAACACTGACTGGCTTGTGCCGTACCTGTAGAAATGATGACGGGTTGCTCTCCTTGAGGACTTCTATACAGAACTGCAGCAGGCCGGTGGTCCTCTGTAGCAAGGACGTGCAGTGAGACACCTGCTCCTTCAGAGTCTTCACCTTCTCCTCCTTCTCCTGCTGCACGCTCTCCAGGAGTTCCGTCTTCCGCTGCTTGATGGCCTCGATCAGCGCGTCACACTGCGCCACCACCGTCGACTCGAACTCCGTGGAGTTGCCCTGAAGAACAAGATACTTTGGTTGAAAGTGAGGGTTATAAATTATCTTTTTGAGATGGAAATATAGTCAATATATGTAGTAGAGTTGCCTTGAAGAACAAAAAGTACTATGACTGAGAAGGATGGCCATAAATGATAATTGATATCATTGGGGTTTAGAGCCACTTTCAAGAATCTTTCACTTATATCAAGGCTTGTCAGGTTGTGGCAGGAAGAAATCTGCAACATCTGAAGCGCTGAATGTTGTCGTAAACCTGTGAGCAATGGCTGGCACAGACATACCAAGGATGATACCGTAATTACTCTAATTATTCGTACGCTCTAATAGTTCGTACACCTAAATTAGTTGCCGAAAATAAAAATTTTCCGATTCTAAATTTTCGAAAATTACCATTTTTTAAAGATCGTAATTTTCTAATTATTCGAACACAGTGATTTT
>JAVCKZ010050924.1:0-17755 GCA_034780755.1 Lepetodrilus elevatus
GTGAAAGGATATCCTGGGTATCATTTCTCGAAGCTCTCTTATCCACTAAGAGACCATAATGCTCTCTTTGCCGATAGTTAATACACTGCAAAGAGAGCGCTATGGTGTCTTAGTGGACAAGAGAGCTTTGTGAAAGGATATCCTGGGTATCATTTCTCGAAGCTCTCTTATCCACTAAGAGACCATAATGCTCTCTTTGCCGATAGCTAATATGCTGCAAAGAGAGCGCTGTGGTCTCTTTGTGGCTAAGAGAGCTTCGTGAAAGGATACCCTGGTTACTAACTGAAGAGATGTGGGATTTGGTTTGTCATAATAACTGTTGTATTCGAATGCGTGGAGATTTTTTTAAGAAAGCTCGGAGATTGGGAAGCTGCTGAAACTGCTCAGGAATTTTCAGCAATAGGACATCATTATCATGGTACCATTATCAATATTGTTGTTGTTTTAGCATATTTTAAGTATATTTACCAAGTTTGTAGTTTGACTGTTAAAGATTAATAAACAATATATCAGTTTGATTTAATAATTAATATGCTGTCATTTTCAGCATTAGAACATCCTTAGTAGTCTTGCTGTTGTTTTTGTTGTTACTGTTGTTGGTGTTGCTATTGTTGTCTGTTGTTACTAGTGTTGTTTTATCATATTAAAATAATTTACCAAGTTTGCAGTTAAAAATCTGCTAAACATAAATACACAATATATCAGTTTAATGTGCTCTACCATCTTTATAATTTCATGCAACTTCATCCCCAATATTTAAACAGCCTCAGGGTGCTTTTTACCTCACCGTTTCCTGGACGATGGCACTTGCCGCATAGGCTCTTTAATGCATGTTTGATATGACACTGGGTGTTGCACTATTGATAGTTTCTCTATGTACGTATATTGTATGTGTGTTGGCATTTCCTCCCTGGAGTTTCTTCCCAGGCCGATTTCTCTTGTGGATCTCTCACGCGTCTCTATCTCTCGCGCGTGGCATCTACGCAATATACACAGCGATATGGCAGGGCAGTCTGACCCCGATCTAAGGCATCCCAAAGGACACGACAGGTAAAATGCAGACATGCAAACAATCACGCATATACCAGAAATATATGTTTGCATTCCGGTTAAGGTGTCGGTGGGATTCGCGATATTTGGTGGGTTTGGCGAAACTCTTTTCGTTCTTTTTTTCTTTCTTTCTTTCTTTGTCCATGGGATATGGTTTCTAATTTCAGAGTTGTGAGTTTACACATATGTTATTTTCTGTAGAAACTACTGTGTATGTTTCCATAAATTTCAGCATAGGAGGTCCATGTAATTATAGTTTCTTTTCTATATATTTCTCTGTAGCAAGTCTAAAATATCGTTCTATTTACCGCGTACATGTACATACTGTAAATCATGAAATTATTGTGTCACTAATTTAATGCGACCTCTAGATTTTAGACACCAATAAAATGCGAACGGCCATGTCTCCATACATGTTTTTTCCTCCAAGTCTTACCTTTAACGTGCAGCAATTAAATGCGACAATACGGCGGTCGCATTTTTTGCATTAATACTCTACAGTACCTTAATTTTAAAAATGTACATTGAATTGAACCCCAATCCCTAAATTATACATTTTAAACATCAATACGAATATTTGAAAGATTGCAATCTCATAGATACATTTATCGTTGTAGACATGTTCATAAGTTAGCTGTTCGTGGATCCCGGAAGTTTTTCTGAAATAAATATTGTTTTTAAAAAAATCACAGCCAGCTATATCCGCACATGTGATCTGACAAGCATTTCACTATTACTTCTACATTTAATTGTACCACAAAACATATGGTGTTATTTCTCTCCATTAACACTTTGAGATATGTTCGTATTGAAACGCAGAGGAGGATGGCTTATGATAAGAAAAAATGCCCCGGGGTTGTCATAAAACACTTTCTTCTCTTTCTTCATCAAGGAAGGAATCTGTGCATTGCAATTTCTTGTTGATTGACATCGTCATCCAGACCACCCACGAGTCGCCACAATGGTGAGAGTATGGTGTAGTGGGTACACCTTCAACTGTCATACCGCCTGTCATACCTCCTGACATATCTCCTGACATACCGCCTGTCAGACCTCCTGTCATACCTCCTGTCATACCTCCTGACATACCTCCTGACATACCTCCTGACATACCTCTTGTCATACCTCCTGTCATACCTCCTGTCATACCTCCTGTCATACCTCCTGTCATACCTCCTGACATACCTCCTGTCATACCTCCTGACATACCTCCTGGCATACCTCCTGGCATACCTCCGATATGAGAAGTAAAGCAATATAAGTGTAATATACCAGCATACATCATCACTATACAATTAGCACCTTCATATAATCCACACCCATCTTATGGCTGCCAATTATTTTTTAAATCTTTCAAGACACTATGTTCTATGTTGAGAAACTGTTGCCTAGAACAGTTATAGCTGCAGTTGATTGTATGTACAATTTTAAGCACCCATTACAATTTTAAGTCTGTTTAATTATTTTAAACAATCTTTCAAGACACCATCTATGTTTTGTGTAAGTCTGTTTGTACTATAATAGTTTTATCTAACCAGAATATCAAGTTTTGTAGCAATAAATGTGTTTCATGCATTGGACTTTCAGTGGGTCCATAAAATTTGTCATGAGGTTCAGTTTACGATTGAAGAAGATTTTGTGCCTGTAAAACCACATTTCCTTTTCAGGTCCTTTCAATTTCTTGTATGATTAACCCTCTTCATGTTGATGGCAACCAGAGATGCCCTTTTGAGCGTTCAAATTACAATTTATCCCAGCGTGGGAACCCTGCCGAATAACGGACACATAATTCCACCCTCTTAACACTTTCTCGTTCACCAAACATTGCACAACGCTGTGGAACACCTGGCCTTGCAGACGAGGTCACTATGGCAAGCTGCTGCTGCTGCTGGGATTTACCTGGGAATACCGTGCATCTCCACCAGACCCAGGAGTCAGGCAGGGAAAAGCACCTCATTAGCAAAACAAGGCCTACCGGCATTCTGACAGAACGTAATTATGCTAATGTAATCTCTCTACATTGGTAGATCCCTGAGTGGGCCAGGCAGGCAATATAGGCCGGGGCCCCAGCCAAACATGATCATCCTGAGATGTTTAGGAGCAACAGGGGTGTGAAGAAGACCGGGTTATTTTGGAAACTTTTTCTTCCAAGTATATATACCTGAAGAGAGGGGAAACGTGGATTGCTGGTATAACCGGGAGAGCAGCGTTTTAGGTTAAAGAGTTGCAGCGGTGTTACTTGCTGTTTCAATGTATTAGAATCTGGCAGAGGTGCTGTTGTTCTTTGCCTCTCTGTTCTCTCTCTCCCATCTTTCTCTTCCTCACTCTGCCTTTTTTTTTCTCTATCCCTCTCTCTTTCTCTCCCTCTCTCTTTCTCTCCCTCTCTTCCTCTCCCCTTTCCATCTGTCCCTCTCTCCCCTCTCCCTTTTCCTTGGTCTCTTTCCCTCTCTCCATCTGGCATAGCTCTATCTCCCTCCCTCTCTCTCTCTCTCTTTTCCTCATCACCCTAACCACAACCCTTCCCTCCTTGTCAGTGCTCCTTTGAACACAGATGCCACTTGGATACTACTTCTCTGGTATATGTAGTCAGTCTGGGCATCTATTGGACCCAGTGTCTGTACTATTGGACCCAGTGTCTGTACTATTGGACCCAGTGTCTGTACTATTGGACCCAGTGTCTGTACTATTGGACACAGTGTCTGTACTATTGGACCCAGTGTCTGTACTATTGGACCCAGTGTCTGTACTATTGTTCACAGTGTCTGTACTATTGGACTTCTGGAAAGCTAATAAATTGCCTTCTTACATTTCTGATGTGATCTTGATAGTATGTGCTGTCTGTACCGTGGCAATGCAGTTATCATCCTTGGTCTGTCTGTTATTTCTGGTGAGCTCAGGTTTACTGCAATATTCAGTGATACAGATGTTGCAGGTTTCCCTATGCCGTAAACTGACAAGCCGTGATATAAATAATAGAATCTTGAAAGAATAGCATAGGGCACATACAGGTCCAAACATTCATGAAGTAAACACAAAATCATGGGTTCACACCTGCAAAAGTCCAACAACTCTGTATTTATTTTACTAAGGCAGTTGAGTGGCGAGAAACATGTTGCAATGAGATTGATGCTTGGAACTTATTGGCAGTTACGTTTATATCCCGGATGAGATTGTGTTTATACATGCAGAAGGAGATGCTTCCACGAATAGGATACGGGCGACAGAGTATGTTACCTGTACCGTATCTTGGAGTGGTACGAGGGAGGGGTTGTTGGTCTTTCTCTAAAGTATACATGGAAACTGAGTCTGGATTCAACTAACCGAGGTCAGGCCGGTATGATCTGGCATCACGACCTTCGTTAGAATTCAAATAATGTTAGCCAAATTTCAAGATCAGTTTAACCTTTGAATTTTTAGGAACCAAATTACTTCTTTATTTCAAATTTATTTCGACACATTTATTCTATAACTCTATAATTAAAGTTCTAAAAGTTTTCAGAGATATGCTGTAGTCAGTTATTCTCTCTGTTATCAGTGTCTGTTAAGCATGCAATCGTCTTTAAAATAGGTGTTGTGAGTTAATAGGATTAAATTTAATCGGGCAAGACTTTATTGCAAACATGAAAACCGAATTATTCAATTAACCTACTTTGAACTTGATCTGAGGGTCCACAACTTTCAGTATGTCATTTGTTGTGAAGGTTCATAAGTGGTACTGGGATTTTAAATGAACAAAATCAGATACCGTAGGTAAATGTATTTTATGTATGTTTATTTTTAGAAATAGATTATTTTTTTCTCAAACCAAATCTTTCTATTCCCCCTTGTGCCACTCAGTTAAATTCAGTACAAGTTCAGTTTAATTTTGACATCACTGGCTGCTTGTGTTGTAATGTATATTCCCCATGGAGTTAAGAAGGTGAAATTGGTAGGCATTGATCCATTAACCAGGGTACTAATCTAACCCTGTGAGCAAACTTTTGTGCATTGTAGGTTTGGTGCTATATAAATACACACATTATTATTATTATTATTAAAATATTATTTTATAGAATTTTATCTCTTTTTTTCGAAGCATTTTTTTTGTTGATGTATCAAATTGAATTATTTTGTTTATACAAACATTTCTATACTAATTATACTAATTTTATTACTAATATTTAAAATAGGAAAGTGAGGAAAACATTAGCTTACGTCACAACATGGTGAAAAAAACCATACCAGAAAGGTTCTATTTACATTCCTGTAGAGCAGTGGCGTTTTCTAGTGGGCTTCACAAGTGCTGTTTTACTGATAACAAAATGTTAGTTTGTATTTGGTTTATGTCTGCAAATGAGGCTAGTTTTTAACCATTGAACACAAGAGCCATTACGATTCATTTCCCTGAAGATGCACCTCGACTTTCCAGTATTAGCAAATTACCAATAGTTTCTTAATGTTCTAGAAAATATGGTTCAAGGTAATCTTTAAAAAACATGCATATGAAAAGATATGAATGTAAGCAGAGTCTTTGAAGTTGTTCCTGAACTTGGGTGGTGTTGTATTTGTTGTCTTGTTTAAAGATGTGTTATAGTGCATGTTAGATAATAACATTATATTTCCCTTGTTTGCAATGAAAAATGATATTTACAAAAATAGTTCATGGCATAGTGTGTACTGCCAAATGTGTTATTCATATTTAATAGCAAGTCTTCTTCAAGTCCATTGAAGGCGGGCAATAAGATCCATTTTCTGTGTGTCCTACTGGTTTTCAATATTTTCATATTTTAAAAAAGAATTATCTCTCAATGAAAAATATGAAATTTGTCAACAAACTGTAATTGTATGCAACCGGAGATGCCGTAAAGAGCTGTACTGTGTCTAATCCAGCAGGGAGAGGGTTAAGTAAAACATACTGCATGCCAAGTTTGATTATTTTTTGTTATTAATATTACACACAGACGCAAAAAAATATTAATTTAATGTCATGTCATATGTTTACCTTTTTCCATTCACATCACAGAGTTCACTAACCTGACGATTTCTTTTTCCCTCCTCCATCACTAGAAAGCAGCCATAAACAAATTTGCTTGGAACGCTCTAGCAAAGAAAAAAAGAGCCCCACATCTTCACCTATGTTACATAACCCCTTCAAATACATCACCAAGGTAATCGAGAAATCTCCTTCCATACGAGCAGAGTGTTTACCTGGCAATTAGTTTCCAATACAGTTTTGACTCGGTACCCAGGCTGGCCATGGCCCAAATATATCACGTGGCTAACAGGCCCCCAATATTGGGCCATCTGCCACGACGGCCAGTTGCAGGCAGAAGTGCATGTTAAATATCGTCCCATCTGGACCCACGACAGGATGAAATACTGACATATAAGAGTCCTGATTTGATAGCTCTGTTGAAATATGTACTTTTATAGATTCGACCGACTTGTGGCTTACGCCAAGCTCAATCCTGGGTTTGCGGGTTTGTTGTGCAATAGTTCGAGTTGTCTTGGCAGAAGATGAGAAGACTATGATCTGTTTCAAATATCAAGGGTGTCAGTGTTAGCCGGAATTGCACGGAATGCTGGTGTTTCTCAATAGGTGTGTTCAACTTGATCAAGAAAATATGTATTTTTTATTTTTTTAAATTTTATTTTACAAAATGCTGAAACAAGTTACAGAATGTTTGTTCATGGAATGTATAACTATGGTCAAGTTTGTGTTGGTTTGCGCCCAAATTATTACAGATACTTTCAAAACAGTTTTACTTAGTGCATGTTTTGACAAGATAACATTAACTTCCTAAGGTATGAGAGTAATGGATACTATTACCCACTCAAAATTGTGAGAGAAAAAATAATCCTGACGTTAGTTGGCATGTGGAAAGTTCACCATTTTCAAATATGGATAATCGCAGTGGGAACATGTTTTTTTGTAAAACAGAGTGAAAAAACGATAACCTATGCCTCAAAATAAATGTTTTTCAGTGAATCAAAATGAAAGAAAAAGAACATATAAGCAGCATCTGTCTCGTAGTTCAACCTTATTTTTTTAAATATTTAAATATTTAAAAAAATATTAACATTAAAATTGAAAATTTGTAAAATCTGTTCATATTACACTTTAAAATAAAAGATTCCACTCCAGACGTCTCTGAAGTTTATAAACATTCTTCACCTTTAAACCTTCAGTAAGTAGAACATGAGTAAAAAAACTCTTTCAACATGAATTCCAATGAAGGTTATCAACACATGTGTGAATTAGTGGTGAGTATTGATACGGTGATGCATTTTTGAGATGAGTCGGTTTGGAAGTGTAAATGTTGTGATATCATGCTAAGATAGGGCTATATAGAAAATATACCAGTCCATGAGCAACATAGATTATCTTTCTTGATACCATGCATTCAAAGCTGGTAATGTCTGTTCATGTACTAGTGTACTCAAAGTTGGGGTTATAGAATAGGGTGATGAGGGAGGGGGATGAAAACCTGAAACCAACTAGTTGTTCTTGTAAGACCATCAAAGTATTTTGTGCAAATGAACAGATAAGTCCAGACAAAATTTGAAAAATAGATTCTGTTGAACTATGGTTGTACTGTTTATTGATATACACAACCAGAGATGCCCTAAAGAGCTGTTTTTGTACCTAATCCAGCAGGGAGAGGATTAAGTAATAAATCACTCACTTGATCAAGCTTGTCGTATGAACCTCCAAAAAGTGACAATTTTTTATTTTTTTAAAATTAAACAATATTTAGTGGGAAAACTTCAGGGATCCACACACAGCCATCTTAATGTCTCTCTATATCCAAGAAGTGACTATTATGCAAAGGTGGTCGCAAACTTGTACATCAACCCCAAGATTATGAAACCTTTTGAATTCGATGTGCAGCTCAATTGGTTTTGTTCACAAATCCCCATATAAAATCTCACCTTGAGCTTTGATATCATACTCAAAAAGGTTTCATAATCTCCAAACCTATCAGACCATTTCTCAAAGCTGTTGTATCTACTATGAGACCATAAGTACTCTCATAGCGATCTTTTGTACATGGCGATTTGGCACGTACAAGAACACAATGGTCTCTCATCGTGGATATGAGAGTTTTGTGAACAAATATCCTGTCCATTCATTCTCTCATTGTTTTAAGATTGTCTTTGAACATTAATATTAGTTACCCTGGTACCAGCATGATTTCCGGGATGTAAAGGTTTTTACGAGCTGAAATTTCTCATAGGCCCCGAAATGTATTTCTAACGTGTGGTTTGTAATGACGTCACAATCATTTATGTCTCACTATGAGGTCATAACTGTTATGTGTCGGCAAAACGGGGTGTACAACTTTTCACAGGCCTCCTCTCAACTAATCAAATCGCTAGAATCAACGCATATTTTGGATAATAGTATCTGTGATTATTATTGATCTAATGTATGGTCACTGGTACACTCTGAGAGTAGAACAGGTACTGTTATCTTTGCAATAAGGATGCCATTCATGTTGATCCACGCTCCGCGCCCACACAGGTATTTCACATTAATTCCTCATAAAGTAGCGGGAGCCTGCTTAAATAGTACTGTCACTCAATAATGGAACTGTTATCAGTAATAATGGTATTTACCAGTATTGTAATGGCCTGTAAACTGTCTGGTCACTGGAGATTTAGTCGTAGGAATCAGTTATCAGTCTATATCGGACCATCAATATGTTTTATTGTAATTCTTATTTTTGTGGTTTTCTATGGATGAAGTGGGCGAGAGAACATATGAGCCATGTCTAGTAACATGACTTGACATAAGTATGAAGCTATAGTTTGTCGTGACCTGCGTTTGAGACATTTATATAGTATAATATCTCTGTAAATACTTCATGGAATGAAAAACAATAAATTCATTTTCATGAATTGTCCAAATTGCCCCAAAATACAAATTGAGAAATTTGGCACCATTATTAAAGATTCTCTCTATCACCAGCTATTTTGAATAAATAGTATTTTATATAGAGTGGCGATGTCTGAAAGATGGAACCGGTAAAAAGTTTCACTTTGCAAGTACTGATGCACTTCTTCAACTACATGATGGTCAGCACTGTTGTGTAGTCTTTCCAACCTCACCTCTCTACTTAAAACTTGTCTACTAGATCTCCTAGAAGCCTGCTACTAAACCTCTTAGAAGCCTGACTACTTGGACTATTAAACCTCCTAGAAGTCTGTCTACTAAACCTCCTAGAAGTCTGTCTACTAAACCTCTTAGAAGTCTGTCTACCTGGACTATTAAACATCCTAGAATCATGTCTACTAAACCTCCTAGAAGCATGTCTACTAACTCATAGACGCCTGTCTACTAAACCTCATAGAAGCCTGTCTATTAAACCTTCCAAAAGTCTGTCTATTAAACCTTCCAAAAGTCTGTCTATTAAACCTCCCAAAAGTTTGTCTATTAAACCTCCTAGAAGCCTGTCTACTAAACCTGTTAGAAGCCTGTCTACTAGGACTACTAAACCTCCTAGGAGCCTGTTACTAAACCTGGAAACATGTCTACTTAGACTATTAAACCTCCTAGGAGCCTGTCTACTACGGTACTCACTATTATAGGTACTGTGAGCGTGAAGCTGGTAGGCAGCTGCGTGTATGTTGGAGAACCGTGTGTAGGGAATTTTCCAGCACAACCGAAGGCAGGTGTACTACGTTTGACACCGTCATTACAAGAAATGGGGCATAAATGCTGCATGGAGAAGCGTAGGATTGTGTATAGATATAATTAAGGTGGAAACGTGTTTACACACATCCCAGGAGCATGTGCTTGCACTTATCACTGCCACTATAGCACTGCCGAGTGTTCTTTTGGAAGAATAATATCAGAGTTTGCTGTTGAATGATCGATGGCTGCGGAGTATATTGGGCAACGCTCGTTGAATATGTGGAATGGTTTCCGTCAAGAATTATTAGTGTTCATGCAGCAGTTTGTACTGCTATTATGCTATGACTTATATTTGATAACACTATGGCTATGTGTCTTATTAGCAATCTAGAGACAACTGGAAATGTCCTTATAAGAAATTAAGTTTGTAAGAAATGAAAATGTGAAAACATGAAGAAATATTTATAGAATTATGGTTAAAGACATTGATGATGCTATACAATATTTTAAATATTTCTTCTTTTAATGACATGGTCAACTCTCTGTCTCTCTCTCTCTGTCTCTCTGTCTCTGTCTCCCCCTTATGTCATTTCAGATTTACTTAAGTAAGTACTATACCCATATTATAAGATTCTCGTACCCATGCTGTGTGTATCTCACGAAAATGTCGAGCCGTGCCAGCAAAATTTGTTCAGGTGGCACAGAAGTTGTTTTTCTACATACGCGATGCATATGATGCACAAGATGCATGATGCTTATGACATGTTTGTAGATATCGTATGATTGGGCGAGGAAGTTCAGTCAACATAAACACGCACGTAGTACTAAGTCTCTGTAGAAACATGTCATATTGGATAGAGAAAGTCATTAATTGTAGTCCTTAGACTGTCATAGACTCTAGCACATCAGTGCTTGCAGGTTGACTGCAACATTCACCGCTACGGTTGTTGCAGGTTTTCTCCTGCCCTAATCTGACAAGCCATGATTTATGTGAAAGAAATAGGGTGTGTACTCGGAGGTGTGTGTACTCAGAGGCGTGTGGTGTTGTTTAGGGAAGTGGAGATGCTAATTCAGGCAGATCCTGAGTCCTGTAGCTTTAATGACTGGAGATGGATCTTGCACCTACTGCCCTGTGATGCATTATATCCCCTGCAGCTAAGTAGAAGGTGAATGCTAAGCTAACAGGAACCACATTGGACCACGACATAGACTGATACACAATGGAGAGAGAAGCAAACACTGTTTGACTAGGACCACGACATAGGCTGATGAGTGAAGCAAACACTGTTTGACTTTTGAAGATGATAGTGGAAAGTGCCCGTAGGGTTATTATGTCAGGTTTTCTTTATTTGTAAGTAAATTGATGTCTGAGTATAAGTGGTCTTACTGTATGGTATAGATAGGTGATACTGGTGGTTGATTTGATTTAGTGCCTTGTGATATGATACTGAGGTAATGGTTGTCCTGAAGTTCTAGGCTTGGAAACAATGCAAAGACTGTGAGCATCTTTAATATCAGAGCAGAGTCTGTCTTAACAACAATTTCCTATAGTTTACCATAAACCGTCTCATGCTTCTTACCTTTTATTCCAATCATATTTTTTTTCTTATTTACTAAAACTTCTGGAATGTTAGGTTGTAGTCTCTATTGATTTTTATTATATTTATGCTGTGTGTTTTGACAGGCAACAGGAATTTGTTAGTAGGGTAGTTCTCTAAAGTATTTTCACTTTTAGTTAATGGAAACTATACTGCTTCAACGATTTCCAATGTTCCATTAGAGAATCTCATTGTATGAGATGGAAACCAATTCATTTTCTTTTCTCATCAAGTAAGCAGTGACATTGTTATAATCCTTAGCCAATCATTTGTAAAACATCTGCCATAATCCTTAACCAATCCTGTGAACAACATCTGCATTAATCCTTAACAAATCCTGTGTAAAACATTAGCCAATCCTGTGTAAAACATCTGCCATAATCCTTAACCAATCCACTGTCAAATATTTTGCCATATTCTTTAACCAATCATTTGTAAAACTTTAACCAATCCTGTGTAAAACTTTAACCAATCTTGTGTAAAACATCTGCCATAATCCTTAACCAATATTTTGTCAAACAACTGCCAATTATTCCAGTGCTGTGTAAAAACATAAGCAATCCTACGTAAAACATCTGCCATAATCCTTAATCAATATTTTGTAAAACATCTGCTCTAATCCTTAACCAATCCACTGTCACACTTCTGCCATATTCTTTAACCAATCCTGTGTACAATCTTAACCAATCATGTGCGATACATCTGCCATAATCCTTAACCAATCCTTTGTAAAGCCTCTGCAATAATCCTTTACCAAGTCTGTGTAAGACCTCTGTTCTTACATACGGTACATGCACCTTGCACTAATTCTACACAGGCAGACCGTTCTTCTCATGGAAAGCCAGGCATTCCCAGGAACACAGAGCACGGATGAGGAAGGATATTGTCAAGAGGGTAATTGTCCAAATTTACAGACCTGCTAGAAAATTAGCGTGGGAAAGCGCGTTGATATACATCAATGTTTTGCATAATGGTGTTGCCCGACACTCAGGTTATTATGATGAAACAAGCAAGTTTTAAGATGTGTTTGATCATCTGTCAGGAGCTAATTTTGCTGATTTGGGATCTCATAGGAAGCAAGATTGTAATTAGATTGCAAGCCAATAATGTACAGGTTTTCGTTGATGTTATTCTGATTTGAAAGTATTCACAGCAGTAGATGGATAGATAATGGATGGGTATAGGTGGATAGGTGTATTTTGGAAGGATGGGTTTGTTGGTGATTGGGTTTTGAGTGAGTGGATGGGTGGGGGAATGGATGGATAGATGGATGGATGGATGGATAGATGGATGGATGGATGGATGATACACAACCATGAAGCTTAACACACAAAAATATGAATTATGTGTTTGTGATAATTAATTAACAATAATAATCAAAATAATAATGTATATTTATAATATGCCTATGGCCACATTATTACCCCGGTCAATGGATCTGTGTGCACTTAATTCCTTCTCAACTCCCTGGGGAGTACACAACATAATCTGCCATTGAAGGTGCTACAATTAAGGTTATCATTCGCCTGTCCATCTCATCCTTCCGGGTACCCATTCTCTGCTTGGTGAACACTCACAAGCACTCACTTTCAGAAGACCTAAGCAATGAAACTACTTTCCTTACATATTTTTTATATAATTTATGTGTCATAAGAACATGATTTTAGAAGTATTAATGAATTTAAGGTGTTAACTGTGGCATTGAGTACAAACACAGACATCTCTACAACTCCACAGACACCTCTGAGTCTACAAACGCTGAAGATTGCTGTGATTAGACACAGCAAACTTTATCAAGAACAGCATTTCAGAGACAGTTGTCCTAACAACTTATTTATGCTTTATCCAAGCCTCAAGAGGATGTACTGTACTACGATAGTAATCAGGGTAATACCTTACAGACTGTTTACCCATCAACTACCTTTCATGTAAATTTTGCCCCGACTGTTGGAGCCAATCCCCAGGTGCTTTTATAACAAGAATTCCGTTAGAAATATTTTGACCAAATCCACATTTTCTATGTTTTATTGCTTTATCGTAAATACTACTTGCAAATATATTTAAATACATTTCCTGAGAAATTAAGAATTTTTCGATGATTTGTGCACTGGATGATAGTATCCCAAAGGATTCCTCCAGAATGTATATATGTTATCGGATTGTATTGATTACAAGGTTACTGTGACTGAGGTGTGAATTCTGAGGAGTTGTGGAAGTGTTCTTGAACTAAAAACCACCTTCGTTCTGGAAGTTTCCACAGCTTCAGGTGAACGTGATAGTCTGCCGTGTAGCTGGAGATCTTGTATGGGCTGTACTGTGTCAGAGACGCACCTTGTGAAATGGCAAAGATTTCCATAACAGTTTATAAAAATGTACATAAAATTGGCTGGTCAATTGTTCACATAAATGAGAGGATAGACAAATCAGGAGAAGTTTTATATTTCCAGTATTTTTTCTCTTTACATGCATGTTCAGGTTGTAAATCATTGCAAATTGCTTGGTAACGTAAAGACACTAAAGTTGTAAATGTATACGTCAGAGATTTAAGACCCCTCTTAAAAAAATACCCTGTATATTTTTAAGTCCGGTTTCAAACATTTCCACTACTGCTCGAAGTGATGGTGCCATATGTCTTACGATTTCCGTCTATAAATGTATGTGTGTGTTTGTGTTTGTACACACACATGCACACTAAAAGAGCATGTGTGTTTGCATTTGCTCAGTTTATGAACCCAGGTAGTGTTGGTTATTGTCTAATGATGCCGAGATCGTAGATTACATCACGAGTTTAAAAAATAGCAGCACAGTTTGTATTGGATTACCTTTGTAGTAGGTGTGTACGCAATCAGCTCCGTTGAGTACACAGGGGTCCCGAGGGGGTTGCCTTTTCTAGATGGTTCTTGTAGTTCTGCCAGAAGACGATGGTTTGCGATTGGTACGCGTGGACCCAGAGGAGATGTAACTTCTCGAAAGAGTATTTTTATGTCTTATTAATAACAGGATCTTCACAGTTCTTACAAATTTGGTTTTCTAAGTGCGCAATGCCATTATCATCCTTGGTATATTAGTACCAGCTGATGCTCACAGGTTTACTGCAACATCAGCTATTATGAGTGTTGCAGATTTCCTCCTGCTCTAAACTGACAAGCCATGATATAAATGAAAGAATCTTGAAATTAGCTCTAAACTCCAATTTTATAAAAAAAAATAATTTGTATTTCACTTCATCTTGAATACTGCCAGAAGATGATGGTTTGCCATAGGTACGCATATATCCCGATGAGTTGTAACTTCTCGAAAGAGTATTTTCATATCTTAAAAATAACAGGATCTTTATAAAAAAAGAAAAGTTTGTTCTTCTAGGCTTATTCCTCTCTTATATATCCAACACTTCCAGAAGATGATTGTTTAATTGTCGTAGGTATGCGATTACCCAGAAGTGTTATAATTTATTGAAAGTGTATGTTAATATCTTTAACCCTCTCCCTGCGGGATTAGGCATGGGCACAACTCTTTAGGGCATAATGTGGTTGCTTCCAGCATGGAGAGGGTTAAACTAACAGAACCTTCACAATCTTTTACAAATTTGGACTTTTAAGCTCATGGCTCGAGATCTCCATCTTGAGCACCGCCAGAGGATGATGGTTTGCCATAGGTACATAAATACCAAGAAGAGTTGTAATTCCTCGAATGAGTATTTTATATCTTAAAACTAACAGAATCTTTACAATTCTTAAAAATGTGATCCTCTCATCTTAATATTGCTGTATGTTTTGAACACGTGCCCGAGAACCATTAGACAGTTGATGGGGAAGCATAATGTTTTAAACTCTTGCCACGAACAACAAGATCGTTAATGGTGTTGCTGAGAAAATATTGTACTTTGAACACACGCCATGAACAACAAGACAGTTGGTAGTTATCTTAAGGAATGTCAGCATTCTCACTTTATTGCACTATTGCTGTTTGTTGTATAAGAATATTTTATAGTCTGTGAGCAGACTTGTATAGGAATCGTTTATAGTCTGGGTGAAGACTATCAACTAGGTTGTTAGAAAACTGACACCATGTACCGGTACTTTTGTACAAGTTACCGGCTTCCTACATAATGTGTCGATAATTTAGAAAGCATTCAGTTTCCTAGACACATGGTCTCTTAACATTATTCCATGATACAAATCCATTGTTGCACATCTTCTCTGAGCCGCTCGTAATTAAGTCAGTTAGTCTCACTATTGACCATGGATTCTGTGAGTTAGGTTCACTCCAATTTCTGTGAGTTAGGTTCACTCCAAAGGAGACTGAACATATCTGCGGTTCACTCTAAATGAGATGACAGATCTAATGGGGTGCTCGAAGGTCCCAGAGTAATAAAGTCATTTCTATGAATAGAAGCGAGTAGATACTGGAAGTAAAATACCGCCTCCTCACCGTGTCTGAAACACGTCTTCAGTGGATCCGGAATTACCGTTTCTCGTCTGGATCGAACTCGGAAATATTCTCTATGGCCATTTGAGTCTAGACAAAGTCACGGCCGCGTGATCTATTCCGTATCTCATTGTCCTGAATTGACGTTTCTCAAAGCCTCTGAGGCTGTGATTGTGTCCGTGGCTGGTAGTAATGGAAGTCATCAATCCATTCTGTATTCTTCTCGGCGGTCGGCTTGTCATAGCCGCCATCAGCGCAGTGCCGGAGTGTCTTTCAGTGTATGCGATGTACAATATGTAGCAGTGCTTGTAGTTGAAATCCCAAGGATTCTCAATCAGCTATCACTATTGACCACAATAACATTGAACTACTGTAATTGGGGGCATTAAGTGCGTGTCCTTTATATTTCCTAAGAAATGAAGACACTCGCAGATAATTTTCCTATTTCCTGGAAATTTTAAAAAAGCAATATATTCTTATGTTCATTTAACATGGTGTGGAATAGGATATCAGTACTTGCTAGGCAGGTATGAATAAATATAACTTATATAATCAATGTTTAAGCTTTTAGAAATATATTGATATTGATAGTAATAATATTTAAACTTTGATAGCACCGGTAAGAAACAATTGTTATTGATTAAATGCCATCTATTTCTTAATTGAAAATATAAATATGTTAATAATATAAACATATACCAAATTTATATATCAAGTACCTTTTTCTCTCTGGAAAATAGTTCAATATACTTTCAGAGAAGAAACATACCTTCTATGTATACCTTTTAATGAATAGAGTATGTTTTCGCTTTGAATTTTGGTTCAAAAACCTTTCCAAAGAGAAACATACCTTCTAAGCATACCTTTTAATGAGTCAAGTACCTTTTCTCTCTGGAATATCATTCAATAAACCTTCAGAGAAGAAACATACCTTCTAATGAACCGAATACCTATTCTTTTCTGAAATGGACTTCAATATACTTTCTGAGAATAAACATAACTTCTAAGTATACATTTCTAAGCATACCTTTCTGAGCATATCTTCTAAACATGCCTTCTAAGCATACCTTTCTAAGCATACCTTCTAAGCATACTTTCTAAGAATACCTTTCTAAACATACCTTTCTAAACATACCTTCTAAGCATACTTTCTAAGAATACCTTTCTAAACATACCCTTCTAAACATACCTTCTAAGCATACCTTCTAAACATACCTTCTAAGCATACCTTTCTAAACATACCTTCTGAGCATACCTTTCTAAACATACCTTCTAAACATACCTTCTAAACATACCTTCTAAAGAAGGATCCACCCACTCGAGATGTAGGCATGTAATTACTCATAATGCAGATCCTGTATGCAATTAAGAAGATATCAAAGAATAGGCTTAATTTAATACATATACAAGACTGTTTTGCAGGAGATCATTATTGGACTAGCACTGATGAAGGCTGGATGAAACAATGCCAGCTTGCAACAACCCCAGTTCTTGTCTATTGATTAACTATTCCGTCTCGTGGCAATTAGTTAAACACTGTAATTTTCATTACTCAAGATGCTCCTTCAATGGCTGAGAGCGGCCAGAGCTCTATCTTGGTGTGTGGGAAAGATCGGAAAACTAGAAGGTTGGAATTCTATTGACATGTTTGCTCTCTAAATGAATGCGAATGTCGTGTGGATTGATTTGTTCATACGGTAATTAGATTGCCGGGCCAAGTTTATGTGGTTTGATGATAAGACAAGGAGAGAGTATTTGTGTATTTTGCTGTTTTTAAGATGATGGAGCAAATTGAATAAATGCCACAGGTAGGATTGGGAATGTATTTCTAAGCGCTGTTGGTTTATCTGTTGTGGGTTAATTGTTTAATGGATGGTCTTACAACAATGAGTACATTTCTGAGGGGGTGGGAAAACATAATTTTTTTTTAAATCCATTTTTAGATCACTTACTTCTGAATAACTTATATTTCCTGTTTATGTTTTAATTAAGGATTGACTGTCATTTTCTTTACATTCATCGAGGTATGAACGGAAAAACCGATGTGCAAACTGTATGAATC
>JAVCKZ010050935.1:0-17741 GCA_034780755.1 Lepetodrilus elevatus
CACGAAACCCGGGGATCTGACACTGACATGTTGACAGCTGATGCTAGTTATGAATGAATAGTACAACGGTCATAGGTTAAAAGTAGTCCCAATTTCATAAGCTCCGCCCAACAGATAAACTCTGACTGATATCGAACATATCTGTAGGCTGAATCTTGGCTCATTGCATGATAAATATATATATCTGTCTCTCACCTCCTGATAAAGAATCATCTGGGTCTGGTTTCACTCCAATGTCCACTTCACTTTCACTCTCGCTGTCATTTCCACTACTGTTGTCTTTCATGCCGTCAGTGTCGTCGCTTTTCGAAGTCTTTTGTTCACCGGCACTGCTGTCGACAGTGTCCTGTAAGTCATTTTGCTCCACATGCTCCGCAAACTCCACACTTTTCCTGGCTCCTGAGTCCTTCCGTTCTACGTCTGTCTGACTGTCTCCTGGGTCCAGAACCTCTTTACTGTCTTCTTCAATGAACTCATCCACTGAAGGGGTGGAAGATGTACTGGAGCCTTCCATCCCTTCACCTTCCTCACAATGAACTCCTCGACAGTTGTTGTTCCTGTCCAGAAGGCAGCATAATTAAAGCATAATATAAAGATTTCGAATTAACATTAGTTGCAATTTTTCTGTGCACACACTATTACAATATAGACTAGTAATTTTCACTTGACTCTATCATTGTATAAAATATAGATCTCTGGTACTTTTTCAGACGTGCTATGCGCTTAGCGCAAGTCTTCTGTTCTAATTAATCAACTGATTAACCCTCTCCCTGCTGGATTAGGCAAAAGCACTGCTCATTATGGCATCTCCAGTTGCCTTCAGCAGTGAGAGGGTTAATGGTTATGTTGGTATATTTCAGGCTTAGATTATAACAAATAGTATTGGATATTATTTTTAAAGGCATAATATCACAGTTGATAAACATGTATAATCGGACAAACGAATATCGCTTGATTTATCCACTCAAAAGTTGTTATTTAGTGATGTACTTATCCCCAAGAACTCGATAGTTATAAAACAAATCATATATTTTATATTAAATAGCGGAACATTCCGCTATTTATCTCCATCATTGATGCATCTCTGTTTTAAGCATGAATGTGCGAGCAAACAGAGTTATGTACCTTTGCATCATCTCTAAAGAGCTGTTGGCCGTGTTTGATTTAAACCTGACTCTAACTTAGAGTTAGTCCAGAATCTAGACGTCTATGGCACCATATGCATTCAGCTCATATGAGCGCTAGTAACTTGCGATAGTGGAGACGAAGCAACTATGTCTAACTTAGAGTCTAAGAGTCGCAGAACAGTTGCAGTGAAGATTTGTCAAACACACAGTGGTGGAAAGCTTTTTGGAAGTACTTTGCAGTTATTGAGACCTTGCATGTGACGTCAATCAATACGTCACATAGCATTCCGGGTGGCAAGACAATGGGATTTTCCGCCGTTGCTCACGTCATCACATTGTTTTCTGCCACCCAAACCGTTTTTTTCCACCCGACGATTGTTATATATTTCTGAGAAGATAATAATATAATCTATTTTTAGAGACCATAAACGTTTATTTATTTTTAGAGACCATAAACGTTTGAAAGAAACTACTTTTAAATCATTATGGTCTTGCCCTTTAACTGGCGGTTCCATCAACTGGGAGTTTCAGACATGATGTCATGCCACTGTGACGTCGCATAAAGCTCGTCACGGTGTTTGTAGTCACTGCTAACAAGGGGGTTAAAAGTTAAGAATACGTGACGTACATTGACAGTTTGCCAACATAATTTATCGTAAAATACTTTTTTTCCATTTTTTAAAAAAACCCACTTTTTTTCCATTGTTCTCACACACAACTATGTTAGAATGATAAATACATGTGTACGGTCTATGTGTATCATGTGATGATTTTGTATTTGTTTGCTTGCAGGACTTTCATGGTTCTAGATCATAGTCTGAACTCTCACAATACGGTCATGGCCCAGAACGGCCTCGTTCTGGTGGGCACGAGGCCACCGTCAGTTACTGACTTCCGGCCCAGATCGTCCGCCGGTACTCGTGGTCACTACGGCTATCAGACCATTGCGGACACGTCCACTGTTGACGAGACTCTTTTCCGAACACACAACCCTCGGATGTCCGAAGAAGTCAACTTCAGACCCCCGTGGGGTTACAAGAAGAAGACCCCAGAAGAACAGCTGCAGAAGTCCAAAGGAAGACCCCTTGTCTGGTCACCTCAACCGTCCGTCAGTCTAAACGGAGACGTAGTCTCCAACCATTCCAGTATTAAAACAAATACTGGTCACATGAGGTACAGACTCTGGAAGCATACTCCAACGTTTGTGGACGAGGGACTATTTGGTAGTGCATTAGCAGAACCAAGTTTTGAAGCACCGTGGGGCGAAAAGAAAAAGATGTGTCGTCCATATATCTGGGTCCCAGAGTCATCAACTAATTCTGGTGTTTCCGGTACGAATAAAAGGGTAAAGCTTCACACGAGGAGAAGGCCGAAGACGGCTTTAGGAAATAGAACATCCCCCGGAGAGGGCGACCCCAAACCAGTATGGAGGCCATGATTTCACAGTGACTGCACAAACTACGCCTTGATCCAAATACTCTCAAATTACACAACGGCCTTGCAGTATTTCCTTTCCCAGACATGAACTAGACAACAGTTTCCTAAATGACCCTTATTCTGGTCGCTTACTGGTGTTTCTTCCAATTTGAATCACAAGATATTTGGTATAGCATTCCCCAAATCACAATACTAGTATTACTTTTACATCGGTGCCTTTTTTGTTTGTTGATCTCTGATAATTATTGCCAGACTGTGTTATACGTTCATGTTTTGGTAAGCAGCCACGTAACCAGCTTTCGTTAAATTAGTAGATCGATGAAACCTACACTTGGACTTTATGTTCAAATAACTGTC
Source organism: Lepetodrilus elevatus (assembly GCA_034780755.1). NCBI lineage: Eukaryota > Metazoa > Mollusca > Gastropoda > Lepetellida > Lepetodrilidae > Lepetodrilus > Lepetodrilus elevatus. The sequence continues at coordinate 2,922 of JAVCKZ010050935.1, forward strand.
TTTAAGATTACCCGTTTCTGTGTGTGGCATACTATCCCATTTGAGGTACGTCCATATTCCACTGTGATGATCGTTCATCAAGGACAGGGGTCAGTGGTTGCTTCGTCCAGCATCAGCCGTGGATTCTGCTCCTGAAAAATATATCGTTATCATCAATGAGACTGTTGTGACGTTCATATAAGTAACCACTGTAGAAAATCAGTATTGATTTAAGAAAACAATGTGTACATATTTACAATATTATGGCTTTGACGTCGATGACTAATGATAAAATGTCAAGGACATATTGTGCTACTTCTGCAAGTGAATCAATGATGTAAAATGATCTCCTGGTATTTATGTGGATTAAGTAACAATGACATTTGCATTGAACAAAATGTGCTATGCTGAAAGGAACCTGTCGTTTACTCAATACTTGAATGCACAGCGATATTTATAAATAGTGTATTCAATTTGATAATGTTGAGTATTGTGCTCTGTGCTATTGCGTCAACTATCGGTTCCTACAGTGAACAATGCTAGGCTATACAGTATGAGTTACGTTTTGTACAGTTACATTTGTAACATGTACAGTTGCATAATGTATATGTTCACATTTTCAGTTTTATTGATCTGCTTGACTGTAGATATGATAGAGCATACATGTACTATACTAGTATATACGGACAGTGTATAGTAGTCCTTAAAAGCTTGTACATATTTTGCATGTTTGTTTTTTGTTCGATATCCACTGCAAAAATACCAGCGTCAAGCGGAGCAAGACGTTAACTGTATAGTGGTATTAACTATAGTGCGGCTGATTTTATCAGATAAATAAACATGTACAGTAAAGTATAATCATTAAAACCCCAAACAATAATACATCTGGTAATTATGACAATTATTGTTCAATACATGCAAAACTCTTCACTCCCACCCCTTTTTTTTTCTCCTTCTCTCTCTCACACACACACACACACATGATTGACTCTACGTTGTTTTTGTTTTTTGGTCTTATTCTACATATTAAACGGAAATCGGACAACCAGATTTAGTGGTGAATATTTCAAGATGGCCGTTTCTGATATCACATTGCCTGCAAATTAAATAGGCCTACTGAAGTATTGGTCGAAGCTCAATGATTGGAGTTATATTCTGAAACATATTGAAACAGTGGATTGGAATGTATATAAATATTCAATTAAATTGTTTGTAGTCCTAATAGAAACATTTCTAATAAGGGGAATTAACTCCTCTCATAGTAATGACATTTAACTTGCCTAGCTGGGGTATATCATCCTATATACCTATATACTGTTCGTAGTACCTTCATTCAAGGCATATTCACTCACTATACTTATAGTATGCTATTATCCGCCTATTATACGCATCGCGTAAAGTTAAGTTTCTTCTTACTCTTGTTATGTCCAATTCTAAACTAAAGGCACACGTGTGTTCCATACCTGACGAATATGAGCTATATGTGTTCCATATGGTAAGCACTTCGGACGTCTGCAGTAGATGATGAAGTTAATTTACACAATCAGTGCACATCTAGACGTATTTTGACCAATCACGTGACCTAGCTCTTGGACTCTTCCACTGGTCAGCTGACATGAAGATGCCCGCAAGGCACCAGTACTGTTATTGAGTACGCACGTACTCAACTTATGTGTGGCCTTCACTGGCGTGTTAATTGGCATAGTTATATCGTCTGTGCAAACTTAACTACCTAATTTACAAAATTGAAGTTCTTAAATTCGTAACAGTCACTCGTATGCATGATGTGTCTACATTTTCCGCCGATAATTGCATGTGATGCCCAATATATAACGTTTATAACGTGGTTGTATAATTAAATAAAACAAATACACGTGTGTATATTTCAGAGATTTCCTTTACTATACAGTGTATAACAATACTGACTGTAAACATGGTGAACCCAGGTATATCTTTCAGAGGTTCACACATACTTGTATTTAGCTTTGTTTTAGAATCATGTGACATGTATTCATTGCATCTGCCAAAACATGTTAATACAGAATTAGTAGTGTAGGTTTGTATACTATAAAAGGGTAAGAAAAAGCGAGGTTTAGGATAGTTCTGCATCCACCCCACCCAACTCTCTCTCATCAGGGGTTCTGTTATCGCCATCGTTGAAATGTGTCAGGCTTAATAATAGGGAAGACATCGCGATCGTCAGTATTTATCTTCTTTTTATTGACCATTTCATCCACAGTTAGACAAAGAACACTTTCATAAGTGGTTTAAGTGTAAACAGGCCAAGCTATATATCTACTATTCATGCCTGTCAGATTGTCTAATGTGTATCTGGACTGTACTCAGCACTATGTTTTAGTGTGATATATAGAGGATGGTTTATATTTATATATACACACAACTGTTAGAAACCTAAATAATTCCTTCAATAATACGGTATTTATCGTTGGAATGTGTCTCAAGATATATAGATAAATTAATACTTTAGGATAAAAAGGATTTCACGAAGGACATATATAAAATATACGTGTAACCCTGGAGGGGCAGTGGTTTTATAACGTACATTTCTTAGATTACACACGATAACAGAGGACACACAGAAGGGTTAGCATTGAGTAAAACACGCTATGAGTTAAATAGGTTATTTGTTCTAAATGTAGTAGGGTGACAGGCTTATTTTTTCTTTTCTCGCAGGTCTACGTATTATGATATTTTGAACGTAAACTATGATAGGACATTGGGAGGGAATCCGCGCATACAAATGACATCGGTGTCAGAATGGTGCCCGAATACCCCATAATGTCAGAGGGTATGTTTCATTAATTAGATTTAACACATTTCTTGATTTAATTTAGTAAAACTTGTGTATTGAATTCATATGGTGACTATCTACATTCAATTTTAAGAAGAGAGGTTTCTCATTTCTTTCTTGATACATCTCGAGTAATACATTTAAACTTAGAAAGTATGTTGCTAACTTTGCAGCAAAAACAAACAACTACAAGTTACAGTCATCTCCCTAATACAACTTCAAGAGTATTAAAATAAAGCAATTATACAATGAACATTGTCTAAATAACTTTCTTGTGTAACATCTACAAATACATATTTGCTTTGCGGACATTACAAACAATTTATTTATTTATTAATATTGTATTTTTATAAAAACTGTTTATTGCTATACTAAAAGGTGTCACAGTTATAAGGCAGTATGCTGTAAATACATGAATATCATTAAGAAATATAGAACTTGGAATATCCATATACTCAATACCCAGGAAAGATATCTACTATAGTGTCAGGATGATTCCAATTCAAGATGTTGTCCTCAAAGGTTACGAATCATATTACCGGTCACGGATGATCTTTTAAAGTTTAAATATTTATTAAAATTATCTGTACGTCATGCTTGTACTCAAGCCAACCCGATAGCATTGAAGTCAATTGAGTCAATGGAGTCAACGGAGTCAAGACTTAATGTCAATATATGGACGAAATCCAATGCGCATAGTAATAGGTCATGGACCATAAACGTTGCTTAATCAAGTGTTTGATATACGTATGAAGATCAATTCATGGCCATCTATCTGTGAAGTGACTCACACCGGGTCGACCTCATTTCTCAATGATTTTACGAATACAGAGCTCAGAAGCGTATCAGCCATAATGACATCTCCGACAGTTAGGGTCAAATGATTTTATCAATACAACTCTTCATCATGATGACTTGCATTATTTAAATAAATACAATTTATTACTGTGCTTATTAGCTATGGCAACACCAATGTTATATTATGCTTAAGCTAATTTATCATAGATGATATAAGTATTACTATTGATCACGCAAATTGGAATTGGCTTTGTGACAAGATTGCCACAATTCAACCAATATTAATATTATTGTTAATGCACTGTAAATAGAATTGACATCTAAGCTTATACATAGGCCTTATTTATAAATAGACGTACGTCATTATATTCATATTTTAATAATCATCACCTAAGGAATAGAACGGTCATAGTTTCGTACCTATTTTTCTACCCGTCTATGAGTACACGGAGAGATCGTGCTGTAGCATCTTACAGCATTGTAATACTTTCGCACCTTTCGCACCTTGAAATGTACCCAGCAGAGAATGGGTACCCAGAAGGAGGAGATGGACACATGACTGATAACAAATAGCGCCTTGAATGGCAGCTTGGGTTGTATACTCCACAGGGAGTTGAGGCGGAATTGAGTGACCGGGGTAATAATGTAGCGGCATGAGCATGCATTTGAGCAAGGATTTGGCGGGAACAAATGTTCACATTATTATTATTATCCAGTGCTCTGTTAGTACGTCAAGAGATCATGTTCAGTCACCACCGTACATCTGGGTGAAGCCAGTGCAGTTATTACCCCGATGACTGGGGTGTCTGTTGACATAAGCTGATATATGTGAGCTCAGTAATCATAGTAATTCTCACCAAAATGACGTGATAGTCTGGCGATGACACGCGGACAGCCCGTTCTAGAGGTTGTACTACCATCATAGCCATTGGATACCGATATCCCTTAGCATCTTTAAAACCTTTACCTGCGTCATATCGTTCTTCTTATCTACTAATAACCCTAGGTAACGAACTTATGAACATAATCTAGAATGCGACTCTAACCCCAATTTTGAAAAAAAAGGTAACGAAATGTACAAAGAGGAAGAAGAAGAAACTTCATTTGACGCCGGGTATTTGAAGAACAAAGAACGTCAACTCTGTAGATATTATTTCGACAAATACAAGTTTGAAGACCTATTCCATTTTATTCTCTCCATAATGTTCCATACATTTATACCAATAATAAATCCATGCATATATCGCCCTCTTTTGTTCACCAGTTGTAATCTATATTGTGAAGGCTTCGTCTAGTACCTATATCAAGCTCTGGTATCGACGTGCCTCAGAAAGCCAGCATTATGTACAGATCGTTCACCAACTTGATGCACAGAACTACAATTATGTAAGCAAATAGAAGAACGCTCTAGAAATAAACCGTTCCCATGGCAACGCGAGTGTACACATATTATATTTGGTAATAATTAGAATGGACTAATACTTATCAGACTGCCACTTATGAGAATTCAGTTTCCACGACCAGTTCCACAAATGTCGTGTAGTTATGAGCTGGACAATCAAACTACCCCGATTATATTTCTCTTGGTTTTCAATACAAAACGTTTCTAAAAGTGAGGTCTTGCATTAAATAGAAGATTATTTGAAGGTCCACAGTGATCTGATGAATGCTGGTGGGTACCTGTAAGCAACACGTGTATGACACTTTGTACAGCGGGACCAAGTTGGGTATACATGTGCTATATTCGGATATACGAGCGTTCTGCTAATGAACGACGGACGGTACACATATCTCGTGTACCGACGTTCACACCATCAACCCAGGGAGTAGTCTAGTATATCAAATACGAAAAGCTGAATTGATAAGTTGATAGATGACATCGCATACAGTTATCAATTCACACGCAACTACTTACATATTTATAAATGCACACGTAAGTGGTAGAAGGTTACACTTCCGTGAGGTATTTCAGTGTAGTTATATGTATATTTGTAGAAACTATTTAAAGGATTAAAGGCATACTATCATAAATGAAGTTGTCGTTTTGGACCGAATTGGAGTTGAAACTACATGCACATAGCATACATGCAATCGCTTGTGTACCTCAAAACATATTTTCACCGCTGTATGCATGATAGATAACATTCCATTTGCACTTTACAGTACCAGTAAAACCCCGAATACAATACTGTAAAATTTCAATATTTCAATTCTCACGGTCAAAGTAACCTTTCACGACCACTGGCACAAATATATACGAGTAGTATCTAATTAATACATATTAATAACTATTAAAATATTGGTGAGGCTTGTGGAATACGTAACTGATTGTATAACGTACTTGGGTAGTCAAAACAAATGTACAGTATATATGTTCAGGTAAAACCTACATATAGGTCAACAATATGTAATCGTATGCGTTTGACGTTCTGGAATCATACGATCTCCATCTAGAAGCTAGAAGCAGATAGTTGAGGGGTCACTATAGCATACTAGTTGCATCAAAGAGAAACTCTCTGGCTACTCGCCACATTACTGGTATGTTTGACTGTTTGACAACAGGCGTTGTGCTTGTTGAGGGAGAAAAACCTACAACAACTACATGTATGTGTACAACACACTCAATACCACAATACCACGGTCAATACCACAGTCAATATGCAACCGCGGATGTGTATCAATCTATTGAGGTAACTATGCAAAATTCATACACATATAGTAAATGAACGTAATACGATTTTACCTATATAATATGGCGAACTGATAGTATAATAGTGCAATATGTTGCGATGCAGATAGTTGTGAAATGCCAACCTAGAAAAAGAGTAAAATTATTGGTATTTGTTGTGAAAAGAAAATCACATCTGTTGATTAAACCACACAGCATTCAACAGCATACTATAACCATAACATAGTATCGTTCAGTTATTATTAAATACATGCATTATTGCAATAAGCTTAATATTGGACAGATGTGTGGCAGTATCTCTGGTTGATATTGCGATCCATATCTACTTCTTGCAATACTATAGGTCCTTGAATCCAAGCAAGCAGACTTACATTCTGCATGACGACCCGACGTCGAGTATTCGAGTATTTGGTAGATCGACATCACGTATTCGAGTACTAGTACTCGGTAAATACCGGTATCCCATAGTGCATGCTGTTTTGCGTAATTTTAATCCAACCATGAATTATAGTCTGATCTAAAAACTGCTTTAATCACGAAATACACCCTAAAATACATTGTAAACTTGTTTGGAACTTTTTTTTATATTTGTTTAATAGCATTTCTTTTATTGTTAGTTCATTTTACGATACTGTTGATAACCTGAGAAATTAGTATACTGGTTATAGAATGGAAGTAAGGTTTACATGACCGAGACAGACAGACGGACAGACAGACAGACAGATAGACAGACAGACAGACAGACAGACAGACAGACAGACAGACAGGTAATAATTTGAGCATGCATCACCTGTAACTTTGCTTCACTTAGGACGATGACAAGTTGAGTAATCATCTTCTTGTATGGACATTTTATATTCTCACACTGCATGGGTTAATTCTATTTATATTTTAAAGCTTATTTCATCGCTAATGTTCTAGTATTTCCAAAGTACATTTATAATCTTATTTATATGTGCTAATGTGTGGAACTATAGATATTCCCGTAATGCAAATACCGGTTTTATTTGTATCCCTATGTATCTGAATACAAGGTTCAATATTCAAACTTTGATATATTATTCAGTGTTATCCTATATTTAGTAAACAAGCGTGATCATGTGAATGATTGTTGCCGTAAAATCATACGTACCGGGTGGAGTTAATGCGTATGGTTCAGAGAAGTTGCATGGGAAATCGACCATCAATCCCGCGACGAACGAAGTCACCAGGAACTCGAGCTATGACGTCATTGCCATTTATTTATTGTACGTCACCGACATCATTATCATACAGCAACCCATGACATCGCAATTGATCGCTGAAAAAGATCTGCACGATCATGTACCGTTATTTTATGTCGGACTGGCAAATCGATTTTTTTGAGACTATTTCTACAACGTACTTATATATTCAAATCGTATCTCGGTTTATCTTTATGAGCGTTGCGTGGGGGAACACCGAGGGAGAAAAAAAATACGCCTAATCACGAATTGAGTGTCTCTCCTCGATAAAGTCCGTTTCCATACGTAATTAGTGGGTCAGATTGGACAGGTAGGCTGTTACTGGTGCTGGAATTATCATGCAGAAATCACGGGCTATTGATATTCAAACAATATGGCCATGATTTGTAATGAAGGATGGGTATAGTTCTACAGGGAGACTGTCTGACCAAAGATCGGTGCCTGTCTGCCGTTGACTGTTTATACACTTCCACGTTTACCAGGTCTGACGTGTGAGGACATTGGTGTTGCCATGGTCTGTAGAGTCTGTATACACCAGTGCTATCGATCTCCGTAGTAGCATACCTTGCAGACTACTTCAAACTTACATATCGCCATATTATTGTAGCTTATGCGACCTTTTGAACGTCCAGCACGCGCAAATACTCTTCTGGCACGCGCGGCGCATTGTACCGACGTCGTCGTTCACACAATGACGACGTTGTCGTTCCGAGAGGTGCAGCAAGCTATCTGGGTAACGACTAGGCTAGCACCGACATGCTTTGGTCTCATATACTTGATATGTTATCGATTATACGCGTTGCCATGACGACAGTTTCGATCAACCTGTCTTCTGGTACACTGGCTTGGATGTGTTTGAGCAAATGACAAGCGACCGGAATCAACGTCGCGAGAACTAACGAGAACTAACGAGAATTCATTGGTCGCTTCAAGAATAAATACATCTGGTAATATTAACAATCAGTTGTTACGAGTTGAAACCTGAGTTATCTTTTTTACTATCGGATATAGTTTCAACGAAGGCTGATGACGATAAGTAATATATAACCGTTGATATTTCTAATGATGCTAAAGTAAATCTTAACGCTCTCATTTTCCGACTTGTTTGTCTTCATTTCAAAGCTGATTGCACATGTATATTCAATGTAGTATTTCCTTGACTTTCAAAAATAATCATTAAAACAAATCTCTGATGACTTTTCAGTTGATGCTTTCGATAAAACATACATAATTAATTTGTATTATTAGTGCTATATTAAAATTTCAACACTTTTCAAGCAGTTCACTTTTCCCCCTAGGCAGTTATGCGTGACGATTAATATTCATGTTGCATTAGGTTAGAACAAATGACACCAGCTGTTGCCTTACTATGGACTTCATTATACACTAATGCCATTTGTACATTATCAATTACTTCAGTTCATCTCCGACATAACTATATAAATAGATATTATAGATATATTCACTAAAGAACATTAATAATTAATAGTAATTAATTTTCAAATAGATATATTTTGAAATTCGATACTTTTTAAATTTCAAATCGTTGCCCAATGAAAATAGCAAAACTATTGTCTCATAGCAAGCTATTGTTTCCATGACTATCATGGCAATCAGAGATGCCATCACGACCGGGGACCGGCTATAACCTTGTCTTCCTGGTTCGTACAACAACCCCCGGTGAACACATGTCAAATATTCTGTTTATCAGGTTGCCATTCCCAGTCTGGTCTGTCGACACACAGACATACATTTGTAAATATATATTTCGAGTAATAGCTCTCCATTGTATGCACAGACGACGACTGGCCAGTGTGGGGTGGAATCTAGCTGTAACCTCTACTGCAGTATGGCTATATACTAGTCTAGGCGTAGGAATCAGCACGGAATCGTAGAACGTATTACATATAGCATATACTATAATATGTACGATTACTAGAGTAGCGATTCTCCAGAACGGTAGAACATACGACTATTACCGTAATAGAAATGATAGGTCTATAATGGCGTGGCCTATCAATTACATGACTACCGGTAATAGAATAGAGGTACGATAAACTGACCGAATATAAGTAGACTCTGTGTCTATTGCAGGAGTACTAAAGAAAGACAGGCTGACATTGATAGTTTAAGATAATGAGTAACAATTAAATCCGTTTACTTCGGCATTACGTAATGACTTTCACGAAGCTCTCGTTCCCGCTAAGAGACCATGGTATCGTTTTACAGAGCTCTCTTAGCAGCTAAGAGACCACATCGCTCTCTTTGCCGATAGTTAATACACTTGCTAATAGGGTGCTATGGTCTCCTAGCAGCTAAGAGACCATAGCACTCTCTTTGCCGATAGCTAATACACTTGCCAAGAGGGTGCTATGGTCTCCTAGCGGCTAAGAGACCTATGCGAAACGATACCCATAATGCTTGCTTTGCAACTTGTATTTGCTATCGGCAAAGGGAGCGTTATGGTCTCTTCGTGGATAAGACATCTTCGTGAAAGGATACCCAGACCCCAAAGCGACGAAATGTTTTTGAGTACGACTTCCGGCTGAACTCACAGTTTGCACTGAGACTTGACAACAAGACATCAGCTGAGCATGAACTCGTATTCAAAACGTTTTGTGACACCAGGGCCAGGTTGTCTTTTCTCGGATCTGTCATATCTAAGTAGTACGAGCCCACACGGACTCTCGTAACGATTTCGAAGACATGTGGCTCGTGCACTTAAGAAAGCGCTGTGGTATGATCATAGTGGATGCGAGAGCTTCGAGAAACGATACCCTGGTAGTGAACTACCACAAAGTATACATGCAACGATGTAACGTCCACTCTCGAAATTGTAACTTACCTGTTATATATAATGTATATTGTGTCACTAGGTCGTTATTCTGCTAATATCCTGGCCGTCTTCCCAGCAATATTCTGAAGACTGAATTATGAGGATACCTGGTTGATGACATCGTTAGGGAAGTCTGTAGGATTGGTAATTGTTCGGATAAGGTCAGACCCAACCAAGAGCCAGAATCATCGGTAAGAACCATCCCTGGGATAGTCACTACACTGCGAGGACAGTCACAACGCTAATAGAACAGGCACGACACTCATAGAACAGACACAACACCAATATTATAGGTACAACATTCATAGAACAGGGGAAACACTCCTAGAACAGGAACAACGCCCATAGAATAGGCACAACACTCGTAGAACAGGCACAACACCAATATTATAGGTACAACATTCATAGAACAGGGGATACATCAATATAACAGGAACAACGCCCATAGAATAGGCACAATACTCGTAGCAGGCACAACACAAATATTATAGGCACAATATTCATAGAAAATGGGAAACATTCGTAGAACAGGCACAACACTCGTAGAACAGGCACAACACTCGTAGAACAGGCACAACACTCGTAGAACAGGCAACATAATCAAAGGACAGGGAGGCCTCTCGTAGGATAGACACACCACTTATAGGAAGGCACAGCACTCCACGATCACGGGCACAACAATGAAATGACAGGCATAACACTCGTATAACAGGCACATCATCCATAGAACAGGCACAACACTCATAGAACAGGCACAACACTAATAGAACAGGCACAACACTCATACAATAGGCACAATACTCATATAACAAGTATAACTTCCATAGACTAGGCACAGCATTCATATAAAAGACACAATACTAATAACAGCCACACCAATCAACAGACAGGTAAAACAGGACCAGGACAACTGTCATTGTATCAGTGCAACACTCCTCGGAGAATACATCACGGGTAGGACTTTCACAGCCCACCTAAAACACAACATTCCATGTACCTTCAGAAAGTCACACGCCGTAGATAAACATCCACAGAACGAGCACAACATCACTTAGCACAACACAACACAGCACAACATTCATAGGACCATCGCAACATCTCTAGGACCAAAATAACATCCACAGGACACTCTTCTGAAGACTATCCGGAGGAATTGTCCCACAACTAGCTGAAGAGTAAGGACAACAGATATAACTGGTGTTTGAGAATGGTCATCATAATGGAGTATAAGCTGGGGTAATTTCCAAGTGTTGGTATGCGTGTAGTTAATGGGCACAAGGATATAGAATTACGTGATAGCGCAATGATTTATATGCATAATTCAGTATAGAATCATTGATTGCTTGCACATCTTAGTTTATAAATCAAGTTATCTCCAAACAATTATAGTAATGGTATAATTATATCTGTTGAACTTGATATATTAAGCATAGTTCTTTTGAAGGAAAAGAAGTATAGGAATACTTTCAACAGATTACTAAATATGTTTTCAACTTTATACTGTAAATACAATGGTAAACACATTATGCCGATATACTTCACATGTTCATATCATTAATAAAATAGTATTATAAAAATACAATAAAATAAAATAAAATAGTTTATAGCAAATTGAATTCCTACTGATGACCACGTGGCAAGGTACTGCATATATCAATGTTTCAATTTATGACATGCAATACATTAGTTGTCTTTGGGAAGAGCTAGACTGTATCTAACGTATGATGTCGACATATGTGCACTTCTAGGACGTATTCTGTCTCACTGTGTCTGATGTCTGATGTCTTCCTGGGTCAGACATATGTGCTTCTTGTATCTGTGTCGTGTTGTAAGTTGTTTACACGAGAACACGTAAGATAGGAAATTTGTTGACACAACATGGCTTTGTTATTAACCACACCTCCTCGATAAACTTCTGTTATTATTGTGAGTATGAATGCTACTAGTACTACTACTACTACTACTACTACTAACCCTGACTACTACTACTACCACTACTACTACTACTACTACTACTACTACTGCTACTACTACTACTACTACTACTACTACTAAACTACTACTACTATTATTATGACTACTACTACTACCACCATTACTATATAATACTACTAATGATATAATACCCATGAGTGAGTATGAGCGTCAATAACATTGTTGATTTAAAAAATCATGGAATACAACCGAAGTACACTGGATTATATTTTTGTGAAAGGGACCAGAAACTGTACTGAAGAATAGATGAAAATAGACTGAGAAAGCACGACTGGAATATACTAGCCAGCACAAGGCAATGTTAATGCTGGTTGTTTATCTCTTTCTGACATTATAGCTGTTATGACAGTTTTATTTTCATTGTCATGCTTCCTGTTCGTAGAATGCAACTGGACATCAAAGGAAAACACTAGTAATTAATGATGTATTCCGCTTTCTATTTATCTCTGATATATTTGCATGTAGTCTAGTATGACACACACACACAGACACATACACACGCACGCACACACACACACACACACACACACACACACACACACACACACACACACACACACACACACACACACACACACACACCATACCAATGTCCTTATGTTTGGTCTATCAATCCTATTGAGAAAATAAAGACATGCATTGCAATCAATCAGCCAGGATCTAGACGGTAGATTTAACATCCTATAAATGTCTTCGAACCGAGTTCCAAGATTCTTTGAAAGGAGCCGTGCACCCTTCATTGATTCCATCGCTGCTTGCCCCCAATCTATGTTCCCGCTACACAATCAACCATGTTTTCTCCACAGTGTGTGGACTTTAAAAAACTTTGATACCAGTGTTTTGTCATGTCTGATAAATCGCCGTTGGCTCCAAGGTCATCGATTTCAGGCTCGCTCGTGTACTAATTATAACTAATAGGCACCGTGTAGAAGCGGTGTCAGGCTCCTGTTTTCGTGATACCGCTCATGGTGCCCGTGCTATTTTGGCCCAATATCCAAACTAAAGTTGTTTTCTTTGTTGCTGAATAAATGATCATATTTCTATGGATACAGGTTTGTCCATGTCCCCCCAGCATGACCTATGTTTGTACAATGCAAGAACAATATATAACAAACGTAGACCTTGGAGGATAAAAAGTATTCATGCCACTTATGCATTGCAGTGTGTCTTCAGTAACTGTCTGCGGAATGTAATGGTCTTTATACCGTTAAAGACAGCTTGGACTTTATACTCCCCAGGGAGTTGAGAAGGAAAATGAAGCAAACAGATCCGTTTACCGGGATAATAATGTAGTGCTATGAGCATGCGCAATATAAATTTTAACATTATTATTATATGTATTATTATATGTATTATTATATGTATTATTATTATTATTATTATTATTATTATTATTATTATTATTAGTAGTAGTAGTAGTAGTAGTAATAGTAGTAGTATCTTTCTATGATATGTTTCACTGGTCTATATTTATACTTATATTTTCAAACTCATGGATCCACCATAGGCTATGTACATCATATATTTTGTTACTTTGATCTTCCTGATGACAAGATGGTCTTGTACTCTTGTTGTTCTCATTCCTCTGTTGTATATCCGTTCTCTGAGTTTTACATCGCACCAGTACGCCTGTCTAACGTAATAGCATGCATCACGATTTGTCCGATGAAGTTGGAACTTTGTATGCAGATGAATTGTTGAAATGATAATATTGATTTCCTATGTAACACAAATGTGGCATATATCAGTTTCATCAAAGAGGTTCACTCCGCTCGTAATAGATAACTATGTCTGCTTATCGCCCGTACTTATCCATTCTGATTTGGGGTCACTAATACGTCTTCAAGCCAAGTGAATTAGACATATCTCACATGTGAGCTTCCAATCAGATACAGTTGAATTCCCGAGTACAATTCCTGATATATGGTGCCAAGAAGGATTTGCGATTTGATTGTATAGGAGGTGATCACCACAATCTAATTTACTACGAAGCTATCACCAAGAAGCTTTGCCACCACATACAACAGTAATCCTGTACAGCACCCACCTCAAATAGGACGTGATAACAAGATTCGTGGCTGACGTATAGGCACTGACATCCAGGATTCCAGGAACGGACAGATGCTGTGTTCCTTGCTTACTTTGGGCTGTCATCCTCCAAACGGCAGGCTCGGTGCTTCTTTTTAAAATACTGAAAGAGCAATAACCGAGTGTGTGGTTCAATGATGCTCAGAGTGCATGCTGATTTTCTACATGGACATAAAGTCCTGGGTATCGTTTCTCGAAGCTCTCTTATCAACTAAGAGACCATAGCATTCTCTTTGCCGACAACTAACACATTGCTAAGAGAGTGCTATGGTCCCTTAGCGGCTAAGAGAGCTTCGAGAAACGATACCCTGGACCCGTGTTCTCGAAACGTCTTAGCTAAGAACTTCTTAGTTAGAAAACATCTCTTCAATAATTAACATAAGCAGAGACCCAGTTAGCC
>JAVCKZ010050946.1:0-17735 GCA_034780755.1 Lepetodrilus elevatus
TTAGCGGCAATAAGGAAAATTAGGCAATAGCGTTAATGCCTAGGTAATAAGGTACTTCCACGGATATAGAGAGAGAAAGAGAGAAAGAAAGAAAGAGCATGAGAGAGTATATGAGCGAAACAGAGAGGATATTATTATATACAGTATATAATATAGAGAAAGAGAGACGACACAGAGAGGGGAGAGATAGAGGGGGGGGGGGGGATTATGGGCATATGGGCATACAAACATACAGGATTACAACACTGACATTTGTGACATGTTTAGGCTGTATATCAACTCCGTCATATGCACCGGAAATGCGCCAGGATACGTTCTATGCTGAGATGCCACTGGGTTAGGTCATGTGACCTCCCGAGAGGCAATGCGGCACCATTAGCTAAATCTGAGAACCGTTTTGTTTCACACACAGTAGTTCCTTCCGTCCAAAGTTCCTTGTCTGCATTACAGTTCCACGAGAGAATAAACTACCATTGGGAGTTTGCTTCTTATGTCTACTACTCTGAAATACATTGTACAGGATCAGCCATAACAGTGTTAGCGGGCTCAACTTCCTCAGACAAAAACATATCAAGATAAATGTCTGTAAGTCAGGAAAGTATTCAAATATGTGCACATCGTTAAGCGCCGTTTTGTCGAGTTTGACGTCAGCGTCTGTGCTTCGGCGACTGCTTGATACAATCAGAGTATTGCATACTAGTATGTTTCGTGCGGTTTCGGGTGTTGTCGTTGGTCAATGGATCATTAAAGTTGGCCCAGACAAACTGATACACGTATACAAACATTTACTCAGACAGATATGGAGAGAGAGAAAGAGGGAGAGTAGAGGGAGAGAGAGAGAGAGAGAGAGAGAGAGAGAGAGAGAGAGAGAGAGAGAGAGAGAGAGAGAGAGAGAGAGAGAGAGAGCGAGAGAGAAAGAGAGAGATAGCGAGAGGGGGAGAGGTTGAGAGGGAGCGAGATGAGGAGGGAAATAGAGAAGGAGAAGGGGAGATATATAATGGAGAGAGAGAGCGAGAGGGGAGAGGGACAGAGACAGATGGGAGGTAGATATATATATATATAGAGAGAGAAGGAGGGATACACACATAGACAGATGGGGGGAGATAGAGGGGACTATTATAGAGATGGAGATAAACTGTGTGTCTGAGAGAGAGATACGCAGACAAACAGAGAGAGAGAGAGAGAGAGAGAGGGAGGGAGGAAGACATACACAGAAAGAGAGAGGGAGATGGGCGGGGGCAGGCGGAGGAGGAGCAAGACATAGATACTGACAAAGGTCAAAGACTGAAAGGTGCAGTAGCTGTATAATCTTCACGTTGTTTTTAAACTGTTGTTTTTTACTCTCCAGACTTACTTATAAGTAATTGCCCAAAGTAGCGTGTTATGACTACAGCGTTCTATTGACGAAATCATGAATATACATTGTTTACTTACCATTTACTACCAGACTACAGCGTAGTTATCTTGCCCGCCAAACACAGTCGTCACTTATAGTCACTGTTTGTGGAAAAGAGCAACTTCCGATTATGCATGGCATGTAAAGACCAGTGTGTCTTGTCTCAACAGGCATCCTAATTGATCTATTCAGAGTGAACCATTTATTTTTGGAACCTAACCTGTTTATGTTCCAATTTGTATTTCCAGAGAAAGAACTAGTGAGAGATCGCAGGATTCGCGTACGCTTTCTTCTACTTCATTAACAACGTGACAACAGGGACATTTGTCTTTACCCCAACAGCATGGAACTATACACAACAGTAAATGAAGTAGTCTCCCTTTGATCACACATTACACGTACGCGCCTCCGTGCTATACATGCTATTTACGACCTGTAAGTGTGAGCAACGCATAATACACTAGCCGTATGAACAGTCATCCCACACGTCAAGTCGATAGGAAGCAGCAGACCGATAGCTATCGAAGCATTAGTAGACAATGACAACGGGAGATCAATATCTTAACGTTCTACTACATGCTCATTGGGAGGGGAAGGGGGAGAAGGGGTTAACAGGTCGACTCTCATCCTTCCCAATTGCCAGTCTAATACAAGGCTATCCAGTTACCTTCAGATACCGAGAGATAACAAAATATATGGCTGTTCTTATCGTACTCCCGTTTCAAAATTGTAGACGTGGTTTTGTAGATAAGCTTGGTATGGTCAGAGGATACATCGGTGATGCTGTCAGGGGATACATCGGTGGTGACGATTGATCTGCAGATGCTTCTTCTGGCTTCTTCTGGCTTCTTCTGGTTCATGGCAGCTGGAACAGCAGGATGGATGCCTTATCTCAATGTGCTTGTCAACGTTCTACTGGAATATGTAGCAACCCTATTTAGGAACAGGTATCAATGACATAATGCCTTTCATAAATAGTTTTCCAGACCTTCTGACGATAAAGTTTGTCATTGCCCTAATTTGTAAATCTAACCAATTGCAATATTTACGTAGTTTCAGTGATGTTATTAATCCTGCAAAAGAACAATTCGGCGATCTTATCATTCGAAGCATTATGTTCGGTAGTATTCAATATATATGGAAGTTAAACAACTGACTTGATAGTACGCACGAAAGCACAAACAAACAAAAAACACACACACACACACACACACACACACACACACACACACACGTGAACCGTTCAATCATACTGTTGAAATATCCACTCGAAAGTGATTTATTAAAGGGCACCAGACCTAATATCTTTGACAAATATGCTCAACTGGTGTTTTTTACCGTATACTAATAGATTTGATCAACTTTTCAAATCATGGATCAATATTAGCGTAAATTCTGATAACCGTGAACCTTTACCCACTCTACGACGGTGTCTACACTTTTTACATACGCGTAATTGAATACCTGTTCCTACAACATCCCCCCAGACGTGGGATAAGTGTTCTATATGTCCCCATTGATCCCGCCACGTGGCCGTCTGGATTTAAATACTTCACTATACTTTTTTCCCTCCATTGACTCCCACCCCAACGAATCGATAAAGTTCCCACAGTTGTTCCTCGCATATCGAAATACGACCACGACCCCCCTCTCTCCTTCGACTGTGTGCGCAATGATGGTCCGCTACCGGATCCATGTCGCCAGTTTCCGTCTTGCCTTTCAGACGGCGTCGATTCGGATGATACTAGATCTACCCATTGTGGTTTAATCAATCAGTCCCCGCTACAAACATGATTACGACGATCGCGACTTGAAGCAACGGAATCCAGACACGCCTCGTAGTACCATACTTACAACACACGGCAGGGCTTGGGATTAAACTTTACCTCCTCCTACTTCCCCCACCCCTCTTTCCCTCTTTCCCAGTGGATGTACTGCCGCTAACGTTGGAGACTAGTCTGTAATTATGTTGGTTCGACAGTACGACACACTGCTTATAACATGTAAGTAATGAAAGCCTTCTCCTGGATGTGTCAATACTCTGAAAACGCATTGCCCTTAAGCTAATACCAATCCTCTGAAACTCTTTGGTCAATTTGCCTCGTGTAAAGCTTATAACATGTAAGTAATGAAAACATTCTCCTAAATATATCATTCCTCTGAAATACATTCCCCTTAAGCTAATACCAATCTTCAGAAAACCCTTGCCCAATTTGCCTCGAATAACGAATAAGTAATGATGACAACATTCTCCTAGATACACTAATCCTAAGAGATTCCCTGCCCAATTTGCCTCGAATAACGCTTAAGTACGTAATGACAACACTCTCCTATACCAATCATATCAAACTCCTTGTTCATTTGCCTCGAATAACGTTTTTATGACAAGTACTAGTAAGTAAGGAACACATTATTTTAGATATACCAATCCTCTGAAACCCCTTGCCCCTGTAAAGCTTATATAATATGTAAGCAATGACAACATCTTCCTGGATATACCAATCCTATGAAACCCCTTGTTCAATTTGCCTCGAATAACTCGTATTACAAGTAAGTAATGACCTGTTCCTGGGTATACCAATCCCACGAAACTTGGGTATATCAATCCTACGAAATAGAAAATCTTTGCCCAATTTGCCTTAAATAATGCTTTTATGACAAGGAAGTAACGAACTCATATTCTAGATATACTACTAGTAATCTGTTAAAACCACTTGCCCAAGATGCCTCTCGTAACCTAGAGTAGAACAGCAAATATTGTCTCTGTAACTAGATGTTTGGAAAATACTACTTTTCGACCACCACAACTAGTTTCCTGTTCCCCTCTTGTCTTTCTTGTATACTGCATAGAACACATAATTAATATATATAGGTTGCTGTCATATTCAAATATACTATATTATTATTATTATTATTATTATTATAATATTCAAGAAACCTGTCATCATAATGTATTGTCTATATATGCATGCATGGGGATCGTATATGTATAACGGAAGTCAGCAAGATAGGCTACATAGGACAAACTACTGGGATTGAGATATCAATGGATTTCTACCAACAGAACGGCACATCGATCGCTAAGAGAGAAAGAAATCCACAGATATATGGCCTCCTGAATTACTTGAAATAAATCATAGAAAAAATAGTGCCGTTTCCCCATTCCGTAATTGATCAGATAAACGTGTAGGTTTCGAAAATAATAGACATGAATCTAATAGAGATCCTTTCGGATAATAGAACATGTCCGCTATTTGTGAGTTTATTGATAATGATTGGTTATTTACAAGAGTCCAGCAGAGCACAGATAACACGTACTTAGTTGACAGGAAAGTACGATCTAGATATCCACAGGAACACTTCCTACGGATTAACTTCAGGGAAATACAACATGAGAAGCGAGCTGGGAATCATTTGCCCTGGAGTTTTGTTTTAGATGTATCGTGATTTCCTAGGGTTTCCTATTATATAGATTTACTAGACCTGTAGGTCATTATTGGGGATGCAATTTCGAACTTAATATTCCTACAGGAAAGTACGAATATACATAAATGAAAGTTTATTTGCCTTTAGAATGGTTTGTAAACAGAATATTTATTTTTTTCCCCATTTGCTATCACTTGTTTTCTGTATTTGATTGTCAAAGAGACACTTAGCAATGATAATTAACTGTATTGTTAAGTTATGAATGAAACACAAATTGTGTCCACTGTTGCAAGGAATTAACATTTACATATTTATTCAATGTAAATATGTAAATTATTATTCTATATTTACTATTCTTAACAAAGTTATATCGGATAGGTATTCGTCATCATCTTCTTCTATGCGGCATGACACATGCTTGTTTTCAATAAATAACCCGATACAAGTGATATTGCAAATTGCTATTCTATACTACTATTACTGTTCATGAAATACCGTGCCAATATCTCCTATGTTTTTTTTGTTATATTGAACTACATGCACTATGTAAGAAGATTTCAGCCCCGGCGAGCACTGTGACTATACTGGATTTGTAAAGTACAAGCAATCATTAATGAATTATAGTCCAAGTGTTATTCCATAATCAATTTAATATCGAAAGTGTTATTCGTATAATCAATTTATTATCAAATAGTTATATGGACTTTGCCACCAATTTAGAGTTACTATAGTTCATAGACGATACACTATCAGCAGCGATGTCTAGATCATCGATCTCTAGGGAAGATTCACGATAACTTAACGATTTCGTTGTCTGTGGAACTTACATCTCAACTTTGGGGTTACATTCTTTCGCTTCCTCCTGATTAATGTACCCACTCTCGAGTCTTCCGTCCTCAATGTTCCACATTATCAATTGTAAACACCACTGCTCTTATAAACGTTCAATGCAATTTACCCCCAGAGCAAATTTGCACATTCCAACCTTGAAAGGGCTTCCACTTTGCAACGTTTATGTCCATGCATTAGCATATTTATGCTGTCCAACTAAATTACTTCAATTGAGCGTTAAAGAACTTCGTCCTTTAAAGATATAAAACAACCGCTAAAACCGTATTTATATGTCAAGTTAACAACACTAGATCATTTGAAAGCATGAGTGAAATTTACATTGTGCGTGATGGTATCCCCTGACTGCGAGGCTTCGGCCATTTCAGAGTCTGAGCTTTGTGATCATTCATTGTAACAGTGAAGCGAATTGCACTGCGCTTCGTTGAGTTTGTTACTTTTCAGTCTTTGAATTGTACAAGGAATCAAATATAAATACTTTAGTGCCCTTAAGTGTATCTATCAGATTCTAGCCGATAATGAAGCGTATCAAATGTCGAAAGTTTTACGCAATAAAAATAATAAATCGATCAAGGACGCCATACGAGAAATACCATATATAATTTCCCAATATTATGCAGAATAATGAGTTACAAAGAATGCACTAAGAAATGTATATATAGTTCTTAGGATCTATGCCAGCTACTCAACACTGACATTCATTGTTATACTTATGTAGGTATTGGAACCATAACTAACTCACTACATTTTCAATTCATCCCGTTTCATGGAAATATAAAATAAAAATGCAAAACAGCATCTAAAATACGGGGACGTTTCTTTCTCGAGTTTTGCTGTGCAGCTATGATTTAAGACAGACACATTGCCCTGCAGTGTAATTAAACTGGGTGCATATAATCAATAAAACAGTGAAGCACTGCATTGTAAACTGTTGTTTGATGACTGCAAGCAATCAGTTTAACACACTCGCGCAATTTGGGGCTCAACTGAATTTAGTGCGGATTTACAGAAATTGATTTGGTTCCGCTGTCGTAACATTGCGCGTTCGTTGTTTTCGTAGTTTGCTAATGTTGACTCGCTACGTCCCTGTCACTGACCTTATTATCTTCAACATAGTGATAGAAAGTTACACAAGTCTTGTTTGATGGGGAATAAGTAAAACCTTTCAAGAGGATATTACACAAATTGTTTTCACAGCCAAGAATAACGTTTTTACGGATCCCTCGTCAATATAATGTCTGTCATGGAAAGTTACACGAGTATAGTTTGATGCGGAATAAGTAAAACCGTTCAAGTAAATAGTATAATAAAGTTTTGCACAACCAATAAAAAGGTTAGAAAAACCTTTACAGATCTCTCCATGATCTTAGTAAGACACCCATGTACTGGGTGTCCTGGAGGTGTCTTCTGCAGGACACCTAACCCTATCGATGAGGCGACGTCCGAAAGACATTTTGCTACGTCTGATACAACTACATGTATCATACCAATCAGTAGAATGGATATGAACATGAGGCAATGTGCCCCCTTTGAGACCATGGCTAGTCTAGCGGCCTTCGGTCCACAGTCATGCAACGCAAGTGATTGCGAGACCGTGTCCTACTGATGTGAAAGTGTTGATGTGATGATCATTATGAAATGATTATTGCTCCCAGAGGATACGTTAGAGCAGAAGGTGGAACCTGGAGGTGTCTGAAATATGACGTCCCCGATGATGCAGGTCTGCGTCTCACTTAAGTGTCCTACCGGAAGTCTGCGCATAAAGCATGGTTAACACCCTGGTATCATTTCGCGCAAGGGCCATACCGGAAGTCATACCGGAACCGGAACAGAGGATAGGTTAGAGCAGAAAGTGGAACCTGGAGGTGTCTGAAATATGACGTCCCTGATGATGCAGGTCTGCGTCTCACTCAAGTTTCGTACCGGAAGTCTGCGCATCAATCATGCTCCACGCACTGGTCGTACCGGTAGTAGTCCGCGCGTAAATCATGGCACATTTGTGCCCGGACTTACGCTTGAGTCTCGTTTCACGATATCCACGAAAGGACCGTACTATTAAACGATACCTCAAGGGCATTTCCTGAAGCTAGCATATCCACGAATACACCATATATAGTCTCTCGAAACAGGTCTCAATTGCTAAAGTACGAGAGTCGTGGTGTCGTAGATTAATCATGTTAATGTGATGTCAGTATAATACATTGGAATCAAATCAAATACACTAGCTTCTTGAAATAATGCCCTGTGGTAATAGTGTGGTATGTCACGAAAGCTTGAGTCTGATGAACGTGACAACAAACCAGAAACTCACGTAATTTATAACACGATTTCTACTTCCTTTGGTTGTAACACGTCATTGGGATGGTTCCATGTATTAACGTTGCCTCCATGATATCCAACTACCCCTCACTGTCACAGCTACCAGTACTGACGCCTCTTGGTTACTGAGATATACCGTGTAATAAGAGTGTCAGAATGGCTTTACATTCTACCTGGCACGCTATCTGTTTAGCCTAGATTAATCCCGAGTTGTGGAGAGATTGACATCATTGTCAAGGTCACTTGTAGATGGAAGATGTACAAATCCTATAAGCTTCCAATTCTCCAGAAGCATATACACTGGAATGCATGTGTAAGCGGTGGCATGCGAACATGCTGAGGTGAATTTAGTTAAGCGGGTTAACCCCATGTAGTCGACGCACGCTACAATCAACACACTCAATGTTGACATGTAGGTTGGCAATTATCCTCAGGAATGGGCAAACCAATGATGCTTTAATGACCATCGAATAATCGTGTGTATTAGTGTTAGTGAAAAGGTTCCACGGTACAACACTTACGAGTGGTGCGTAGCTTTTTCGTAAGGGTTCACCTCAGTGGTGATAGATTATGATGGTCTTCACATACTATTTACGGAAGACCAAGCCCAGATATTACGAAACGTTTTGAGTAAGGTTTAATGTTGAAGCTTATTTGTTATGGAACTTAGTGAACATAACTGAGTTGATCATGAAATCGTACTCAAAATGTTTCGTAATCTCTGGGCCTGGGCTGCGTTTCGCGAAATGGCCTGACTGTAGTCGGATTATATCTCGGGGAATACGTTCTGTTTTGCTATAGCCGGAAATGACGTAACACTCTACTTCCACCTAGGATACATTCTTCAAACTCTGCCCCAAAACATGTTAGTTTTGATACACTAGTACCCAGAGAATTACACTGATGACGATTTAACCGATTGGTGATGCTGCTTCTTTCAGAGACGCTGGGTTTAATCAGGTCAATACGCGACCTCCGATCTCCCACGGCGACCCCGTGCATATCAATCTGGGCATTACATCCCTTGGGACAGTGGCTTTCTCTAGGCAAGCATCCGCTGCACTGCCGATTGCATACTGCTCACAGCAAAATAATGCAAGTGTATGTTAGGTGTCCGGTAGTAGTCCTTCATATCAATTAGAGATACATGTATATATGCAGTGATCGTCGTCAATAATTGGCATAGTACGGACTGTAGCATGTATGGGGTTAATACGTTTCAGTGCATTATGGTAAACTGTTGTTGGAACATACGTTGGAGCATTACTAGTATTCCAAAGTTTATCACCATATTCTGAAGTTCAGCCTTCTCACTTTGTAGTTATTAACATAGCACGTATATCACTTTATGTTTTGTAACCTAATTAGCTATGACAGAAAACAAGATTCCGTAATTTCAATGTTAAAAATATGTCCTCATGACAATTGTAACAGCACGCTATACAGAAAGCAATTCTGAGTATTGATGTAAACCGAGAGCGTTACGGTGGAGGTAATATATTGCTGCGTCGTGCTGTTTGTGTTCTTTCCTCCGTCTGTGAATGTGATTCTCCTAACTAACGGCTTGTCTACCAATGGGGACTACTATACGATGCCGGTCTATAGATTATCTCTCAGCCCGAATTATACCCTGTCTTGTATGAGACGTGCCTAATGCTGCGCTCATGGCACAGGAGGCGATCAAACAGGTTGGAGGGCGTACACTTTAACCGAAAGAACATTACACCAATTGTTCCAAAACAAGAAGACCGACGTCGTCATTTATACACTTGTAATGCTGCCTCTCAGAACAAAGGAAACGTATACTACTTAAACATAGAACACATCGCACATGTAATAACTGATTTAAATATTTGGAATTGAGTTCCGAAGCTTTGCAATCCATTGTTGGTACTACCTGGTTAAATCATGGACTACAGTATACTGCTTAAACATAGAACACATCGAACATGTAATAACTTATTTTAAACATTGGAATTGAGTTCTGAAGCGATTCAATCCAATGCTGGCACTATATTATTATGGTTAATTCAGGGACTACAGTAACGTGTTGTATAGCGATGTACTTTTAACTATAATTATGCAAAAATGTCATGTCCGGTCTTGAATGGTGTCTTTAATGGTCGTCTATTTCCGTCGCAGACTCCCACGCTAGTTAGTCTTGTAGATTGTGTCAAGACTTCGTTAATCTGCAGTTCCTGTTTGATGTTCCGTCTCTAATTGATTAATATGGGAAAACAACGAGAGAGATTTAGAAACGAGGACTATTCTATTCATGTCTGCGTCATTAACTGTTATGTATGAAATAAATGACGAATTCAAAATAGGAGTATCTCTGTTAAGCGTATTTAGAGTTAATAACGTGGTTTGTATTCACGCGCCATATACTGATGGTAAAAATTAAAGCAACATGACAAGTAGTATGCTGAGGGCCACGATGGGTTTTGAGTTCATTACATGCAGATAAAATAATGTCTAGCATTCCTATATAGCACCTATAATGTGATAATAATGAGTTGTTTCAGTTGTTTTGGCGTGATCAAAATTCCTGAGGTGAAGGTTTATTCCAGAGTTGCTGTCTTTGGCTTTATTTCAATCAGATATCAAACTGTATTATGCTACGTGGGAAAACAATACCGAGACACGGGGAAGTCTTTGTGAATCCCTTTGGTCGGGGGAATGCAGGTGCAACTTGTACATTAACGAATACCTTATCTCGCGAATAGGAGAAATGTTAACCTGAACAATGGCGGTCCGTTGCGGCAGTTCTATAGAAGTAGACTAGACGAAGAACCACATTTTTAATGTGCCGAAGAATATATCACTAATAATGCAGTTCAGTATCTCTTTTATACACGTTAATTCCGAGTAGCTTCCAAAATAATTATTCCGACTGCACTTTGCCAAGGCTATTCTGAGAGCATATTTGCCATGTCTTCATACCATCGACTGGAGGATTTGTCTCAGTCGTGACTTGAACCCTACTAAGCACGCGCGGCATGCAATGGAAAGGTCTCTCACTGCTAGAAGTGGTCAGTGTGCAGGAAACCTTAAAGACGCGTAGTAATACATTGTGCTAACACCTGATCAACAGCCAATAGATTTCCTCCCTTACGCTCTTGTAATCTAGAGAGAAAATCATGATTAAAAAGTGATAAATTGTGATCAATGGTACACACATTATAACTTGGTATTTATAGGACGTAAATTCCATTGTTGTTGTATATTTTGTTGCTAAAAAAAACAGACATATTTATAGAAATCCCAACGTCAAATACATGGCTGTAGTTGTCATATAGTCAATATTATTTACTCAAAGTTATTGGGTGCCTTTGGGCAATATTTGGGACACAGAGAACAGAGATAAACAAAAATAGTTCAAATAACTGTGATAAATGCAACGTATTTCTGAATTGATTTTAGTATGTCACCAGTCTAGATTGGGCTAGCATAATTGGAAAGCTGTTAAGTAAAATGCGTACATTTTAATACAATTTGGAAACAAGAATTCCTAAGTAACATAGTCTATATAGTTAATTTCATACCGTAGCACTATTATTTTAAATGTATTTGGTATTTATCATAATGGCCTATTCTGTATTCCTGATATACTAGTAGCTTACTATTCCACATTTACCTAGTTGCACAGTAATATGTATGGCCTATTCACGCTAAGCGGTATTGACTTAGAAACACATACATGTCCATTATGAAATCCAACGTGCAATTTATTACCAGGAAGTTTCAAATGCCAGTATTATTAAAAGTTCGCGTGTATGCAAATATTTATAATACAACAATAAATGATCACCAAATGTACTAAACATTTATTAAATGTTTTTCAAGCGTATTTTCCGCAAGTTTCATAAAACCAACTAATTGTTCTCTCTACTATTCAGTGATTTAATATGAACGCAGAATGAGAGATCATTTAGAACATTAATCATAAATCTATCGTGAGTAATGCTTCATTTTTGCCCTTTTACACTATTTAATCAGTCCGATTTAGCAATTATTGAGGCTGACTGATATTTATGGCACAATTCAGTCCACAGTTTCCGCCATGTGAGTACAATGCAGCGGAGAGGCTCGGTGCGGATTTAAACAGCGTCCGGCAGAACTATGATTTGAGCCAGTATTATTATGACGTTATTACTCATAACAGTATTGGCATCGTGTGAATGTACGTCAATTATTGACGTCAATTGTGTGGCACTCACATGACCTAATCATGACTACAATCGTGTCAGAAAGAACACGTACCCCCAGACATTATTGTATACAGTATATTATTTATAGTTCTATTATATTCCTCATAAATGCAATGCTAACGAACAGTATACTGTCATACAATATTAACACCTGAATTAACTCAATATTTAACTAGAGATTATTCGATAAATGCTCAGAGGTCCCGTGTTCGAGCCTAGCTCATGCCATCGTGTAGCACTCTTGAGCAAATTGCTTAGATCCACACTGCGCCAGTCAACCCAGCTGTGAATGGGTATCCGGTAGGAAGACATGGAATTATGAATGTAAAACCTAATAACGCCTTAACTGGCAGCTTGGGTTGTATACTCCCCAGGGAGTTGAGAAATTGAACTGAGTGTACACTGATTCATTGACCGGGGCAATACTAATGCAGCGCTATGTGCATGCTTCTGAAGCATGGATCTACCGCAATATAAATGCACTTATTATTATTATTAGTAGTAGTATTATTAAATGGTTACATATATAATCAACGCATTGTTTTACTTTGAACGGAAAACCATAATTACACTCTCACTCACTCTCACTTTACCTTAGTATTATTAAATGGTTAAATATATAATCAACGCATTGTTTTACTTTGAACGGAAAACCATAATACATTTGACTAGTTGCGATTATTCATTTAGATGCTTGACTCTGTGTATTATTCATAATTACATCTCTATTATTCATATCAGTATGATCCAGTATTAGTTATTAACACATACATGTACGAACACATGTAATAAAGCCACGCACTATAATATAGCATCACCTTTATAAACTGCGTTGCTTATGTGGTATCTTTCAGAACAGCATGGAGGCACGCGTATCTAAGCCAAACAAAGTAAACGTGCTTCTTAGGAAATGTGTGCTTTCGTGCCGTTGATCTATTACCTCGAATTCGAAGGCTTACGTTCACCGGAAACATCGTAATCAGTGTGAAACACTTTGCTTAAGACATGTGACATGAACTTCATCCCCCTAACCGCGCCGCCGATAATGGCTATAATTGAGAAAGAGTAGTTAGCTCCAAATATCAGAACCCCCCTCCTCCCTCCTCCCCACCCCCCCCCCCACCCCGTCATTGAACCAAGGCGATCTGCTGCACCTTTCCCCTGGCTCAGTACGAGTAACGGCACCAATTACCTAATCGAGAAATCGGTGTACTCCGACCCTATCTTTATCAGCTGATGAGCCACCACCGCTATTACGAGACCTGCTAACCCGGTATTTGCCAGAGACCAACAACAATTATCCTCCGCTAGTGGCAGCGAGTCCGGATACTGTTGTGCATGTACACTGTATGTATGCATACCGTTCTCCAGTAGCACTCTCACTCGCTCCGGCTCCTCACGTCTCTTTACTGAACTGCACATTGGACTAGCAACGCCAGATGCCTTTGGGGCTCTGGACCGTGCCTCCTTATACATTACTACGAGTTCTTCGTCTTTCATCGTAGGGTTAGCAGAGAATCCGACGTACAGTTAGAGAACGGTGTCTTTAGTGTCTTAAAGCTTATTCCCTCCCGCCGTTTGCCGAGACTGGAGTTGCAGCGGATATGAGTGGGCTTTGTTATGGATACTCATATACTACCGGGCGATCTGCTGCTGGATTGACGGAACCGTCCTGCTCTGAGGTGAAGCTACCACGTAGCAAAGCATGCTGAGAAGAAGTTCTAACGAAACGGCCTCAATTAACGGACTCGAAATTTAACCTGGATGAGTATTGTTTTAAAGACGCCTTCAAGTGGAATAACCGGAGATGCCGGTGCATCATCTAAAACGTTCCTTTGCGTAGTCATACTGGATGGTTTACAGCATTGAGGTCAATTTAGTCAAGCTAGATTCCAAGGTACGTTCTTTGTATGTGTGTTGTGCGTGTATTGTGCGTGTGTGTGCGTGTGTGTGCGTGAGGCTGCCTCTGCCATTTCTCAGTCTGGCAGTGTTCCTGTATTCAAACCAATCATTGTGGGATCCACGTCATGAAGGCAGTGAAGAGATACCAGTACACCATTGTATACAGCGGTGGGAGTATCCTATAGACTAGTCGGCGTTGATTATCGGAAAACAAGTGTCTGTGTAATAATGTGCCATTCACATAGGTGAGCACAGGAATACATTGCAATATGCATGTTCATGTCAACTGGAAGTGTAATAATAGCCCTTAATGAGTATGGTATAGTCTCCACGCTGCAGTAGGTATTGTCATGTAGTATGCTCGGTAATAATATTCGTCCATCAATTTATACTGTACTTTTGTGTCATTTCGGACATAAGCACTATTGCTGCTAACTGCGTTCTTCTATACTGTGCGTTTGTGTTAGTATGTTCGCGACTTTTACTTACACACATTTTGCATAAGATAAAAAGTAAGCTGTGAACTATAAACCATTACTTCCAAATATGTTTACGTAATGGTTTGTTAATTCGTTTCTTATGCGGTTTACACTGCTCTGGCTCTCTCGATACTCAGGAATAAGTGTCTTCTGTAATCGTCCACACACTCAGGTGATTACGTCTATTGAATCCCTTGATGATTCTCACCTCGATATAATGGACAGAAATGTTACGTATTGATTGGGTTAGGTCGGATGCATCACTGTCTGACTATGTCCATAATAGCCCTGATTAACACAGACCAATGGTATAATGATCTCCAATTGATAACTCAACGCTATTACGAAATCGCTACATATTAGTATTGTTGCAAAGTAAAGACGCACACGTTTCAAATACACAGATTAACCGCAAATAATGCATTATGCAAATGCAATCAATGTTGGTGTTTAATTGTCCGCTGAACTGATAACTCCACACCATTACAAAATCACTACGAATATTATTGCAAAGTAACGAAACACATATTCAAAATACACAGATTAACAGCAAATAATGCGTTATGCATAATACATACGATGTTAGTGTTGAAGTGCTAGTTGAATAGAATACAATGGCATTATGACATGAGGCTATCGTTTATGTGCAATTGAATTAAGCCCATCTCGGAGAGCTAATTGTGAACTATTTCAGTGTTTGCAATCAAATATTGATGCTCTGTTGAGTGTGGGGAAAACTGCTGTGAAGCATTCATGTCTGGAGATTGCTGACTGCAGTGGGTCGTGGGACGGAGATTGCTGACTGCAGTGGGTCGTGGGACGGATGTCTGACTGCAGTGGGTCGTGGGACGGATGTCTGACTGCAGTGGGTCGTGGGACGGAGGTCTGACTGCAGTGGGTCGTGGGACGGAGGCCTGACTGCAGTGGGTCGTGGGACGGAGGTCTGACTGCAGTGGGTCGTGGGACGGAGGTATACTACAATGTCAAGACAGACTCTGGCCGGTCGATACATCAACGTTGGCTCCTTTAGAACAGCGATGCAGCATCCCATGTACAATAAGTACGTGTATAGAGGATACATAATATTATTTTAAGTAGTAGTAGTAGTAGTTGTGGTGGGGATAGTCGTAGGGGTTGTGCTAGTAGAAGTAGTAGTAGAACTAGCAGTAATGGTAGTCGTGATGGTGGTAAATAGTAGTAGTAGTAGTAGTAGTAGTAGTAGAAACGGTAGTAGTAGTAATAGGGTGCGGTTTAGCAATGGCGGTTATACTCTGCACCTAGTCCCACTACAGAGCTGACTGTCAGTCCGTGGTATCGTTTCTCGAAGCTGTCATATCTACTATGAGACCATGGCATAGCGCTCTCGTAAGTGCACGATCCACATGTCTAAGAGATCGTTACGGGAGTCCTTATGGTCTCGTAAATATTAACGCGTCGGAAAACAATACCCTGTTCCCCGCTGTGGACGATTAACTGCGTGCACTAGTTCCTAAAAGCCAGATTACTCTTGATCAAGTATTGGCTAGTACTACAGGTGTTTGTTAGACTTGTCTTTCTCTTGGACCCGTACCAGACAAAACTACGAAGGCCCATCGGTGCCAACTCCCACAGTCGACTTGTAAATGTTTACGGCCGCCTATGAATAATACAGTATGTCCGAGTTAAGATGTACATCTATACCGTTGGATATATACCATGTGTGGTATTATAGTGCCTACAAATACACGATCACCTGGGTGTCTTTGGAGATGGAATGAATCATCATGACTTTAAAGAGGCAACACACAGTCGGCGTTTTATCTTTGGCCACGGAAGATCGTTTATGCATAATATATATTGCTGACTGGAGATTGTAATCTAGATCCAAGGAACGTGTTAGAACCCGTCAGTATGTTTGTCAAGCTTGCCTGTCAATTTCAGTATTAAATCAGCTGAGCAATAGATGATGAGATATCCACAAAATAGTGAAGCATCATATACTAGAAGCATTTACAACGATTACGATTAATGGTAGTTCGTTTAGATGAGACCCGTATGGTGAAACGAAATTCGGAACGTTTTTATCTTTATCAGCGATATCGTTATCGAATTTGGTGTGATCGCATCTTTAGTAAATCTTGGGTGATGCATGTCCATTGTCATCTCCCCCAAAGAATAGCTCCACTGTAGAGCGGAGATTTAGACACCATGGCCTAGACAAGATATCCATTGGGGTGACGAGCTTGACAACTCGGCATGTATAAACATGTCATGTTTTCGGGGTTTATTTTGTTTAGCATTTCTTTTGGGTGGATCCAAAAATCAATCAAGACCTGCATCTCATGTGAGTTCACATCTGTGCGTATACACGACATTCTTAAAACTAAACGTTTAACTTACAATAGCATTATGTAATTCAACCAAAACTTCATCAATACATATATATTGCTCAACATGTTAGTATATATTGACCTAGTTTGACCTATCTTCCCCATCCACCAATATTAACTTCCATACATATTAGCGAGGATCTTTCAAATCATCCGTCAAATTATATACTATCACCCATCACGACGTCTATGCTACATTATACATGGTACCCATTTCGAGACTCTTTTGTATTGCAGATGATAGCTGTTGTCTGTCAAATAGCATTATATACCATTTGGAAGGAAACCGGCGTAAATCAGAAACGTAACGACAAACAGAGGCAACTTATCTATTCAGTGGCTGGCAAATTGCATTATCCAGTCGTTTTAGCCTCTCCTGTTTTCGTACCATGCTTTAAGACGATCAATACAGTGGCGTTACGGTCAGCCATATATTTACGGTGAATGGTAAAAATACCAGCTGGAAATCGTCTTCATGTTCAGGACTGTGTATAGCGTTGAGGACGCAGACAGGGCTATAGGTAGTTCCTCCAGTAAAGTAGCACCTGACATTAGGGTGGTGTACTGTGTGTGCTTCCGTTCGCTCTACTTGCTAGTTTCCCTTGGTCTGGTGCGTTTTACAAATATAATCCGGAAACTGTTCTTTGAAAAGCATATATAAATTAGTTTGAACGGAAATATGAAACACTACATTCCGTGTGTGTGTCCCCGAGAGAGAGAGAGAGAGAGAGAGAGAGAGAGAGAGAGAGAGAGAGAGAGAGAGAGAGAGAGAGAGAGAGAGAGA
>JAVCKZ010050957.1:0-17731 GCA_034780755.1 Lepetodrilus elevatus
GGATATTTTAAGAAATAATGACTTTCATATAACATGATTACTGAAATTCTTCCCAAATATCTTTAAAAATTAATCGCAATACGTATCGTATCGTGAGCCTGGTATCGTGATACGTATCGTATCGCGAGATAGGCGAATCGTGGCACCCCTATGCCAGAGGGTACTGATAATGTTTCGCAACAATTTCATTATACACCTAAGTAGGCTAGGCTGAGGGAATATTATATGGGCAATCAAGTATACCAAAAAGTATAGTCATTGTGGGAGTGTCATGAATTGCCAAATTGGCAATATGCAATTCACTCTTTGTGAGTAGATTCATAATATTACATATAAATAAATAGTCAGTCTGACAATCTTATTGGTCCACGTAATACCAAAACATTGCATTCATACTTCGATGAACATAATTTTCTCAGGACACTCCCACAAAAGATCTATTTTTGAAATGACAAACTTGCACTAAAAAAATCAATATAACTGCACAAAATTCAACACAAATGAGACACAAACTAGTCAATAACTGTGACGTTGAAGTATCAGCAGCGAGAAGATTTTTAGGGTACAGAAATGATTTATGTGGTCAAGTGAATGTACTTTGCAGTTGTAGCTAAGAAGTAGTCCGCAACAAGAAATGGAACAATATCTATTATTGTATAACCTTAAGTCCTATTTGTTGTTTTTCAGTGTGTCAGACAGGGAAGAGTCCCTGGATATGCCTAGCATGCGGGGAAGTCAACTGTGGCAGGTAGGTGTATACCACCGAGCCCATAGGTAATGCTAGTATAGTAGTAATATCTATTGTTACATGGCTGGTATCAATATCCCAGTTTATCTTGATAAAAGCAGTCTTTATTGCAGTACTAGTTTGTTCGTCGCAAATGGGTGAAAGATTCCCGCAGCGATGTTAAACTCCATATTCACTCAGTCATTGCAGTATGTTTCCAACTCTTTAATTTTTATGTCATGGCATATGTGTGAACTATTCCTGCGATGTTGTAAAGCAATAAATACATCAAAATTATTATATCAAGAACCGTCCTCCCACAATGCACTGGGAACTATTTAGCATTGAAACATAAATACAAATCAAATTGCCTCCATCGTCTGAAAGCTGACAGTTACTGGCAGGGCTCTGGACTAACTAACATATGCCTGCCGTACAGGGGCAAGTTAAATTGCACTGCGGGCAACCTACTTTTTAACATTTAGCACCTTTTGTGCCATTGTTACTGCGGGCAAGTAACTCAAAGTGTTAGTATGGAGCCCTGACTGTAATGATGTATGTTGTACAACAATCACCAGGAAAATGGTTGACGTTTCAGATATGTGAATGCCCATGCCAAGCGGCACTATGAAGATGCCAACCCCAACCCTGCACACAATCATGCAGTCTGCATGGATTGTCACAATTACATGGCATTCTGGTCAGTATGTTGGAGATATGAGGCATTGCATAATAATCTTCATCTTA
Source organism: Lepetodrilus elevatus (assembly GCA_034780755.1). NCBI lineage: Eukaryota > Metazoa > Mollusca > Gastropoda > Lepetellida > Lepetodrilidae > Lepetodrilus > Lepetodrilus elevatus. The sequence goes on from JAVCKZ010050957.1 coordinate 1,475, forward strand.
GTATTACCCAACTATTTACTTGAATTTCTAACAACTTAAAAAGGGTATTGCATCATGTTCTTTATTCAAAGATTTTTCTTATTTTTTTCCGACAATTTATTAATGTGGTTAGTATTGTACAAAAATCTCACCTACATGTCGATAACACAAATTATGAGTAATTTGGTAGCATACTCGTTTTAAAATATGTATTATTCAAATATTCACATAATTATAATTTTTCTTTTTAGCTACGCCTGTGATGAGTTTGTGATCAATGATACTGAGTTTGGACATCTGGATAAACTCAGGAAAGACTTCGAATCTCTTTCTAGATTAGCCTCTCAGTCTCAAACATGTCAAAGGTAAACATTCAATGTTATGTAGACTGACCGATTCATCATATTTTATTAAAATGTGTGGTATGATGTTTGAAGCTCCATAAAATCTAATAAATATTAGAAAAATGTTACATTGATTCTTGGCATTTCCCCCCTAGTTTTAGGATTGTATTTTTAAAAGTTCAAAATAAATGTAGTGATAATTTATCAGGCTCAAATTAAAGAGAAGATCGTAAAAATGTGTTGGGTTTGTCACGATTTTTGCCAAATTTATTTCCAGTGCTCAAAATTTCCGAAAGGAAAGAATACGGAGGAGGGATTCCACAGGGTCAATAGAAAATGTTAGGAAAAAAGTGAAAAAGGTGGGTACCACTTGTGATAGTAGGTGCAGGCATGTTTCTCGGGGTGTACAGGATTTTTCAAGCTGAAAGTTCACATATACCAAAAGGTACCAGGTTGAGTGATTTACATGAACTTCAAGCTCGTAAAAATCCTGTACATCCCGATAAACACACATAATAAATGTAACATTAATCAGAACCTATTTGTAGTAAAAATGTATTGCTATATTGATTCATGAATATTTGTGTACAAATTCTGGATACTCAGGACAGAGTAATGTCCCTTTGGCGGCCATTGATGTGTAAGTTTTTACAGAACAGCAACAGCTAGAATCTAATTCTGAGTAATTCTTAACCATGAGACTCTATCTGTAGTTCTTTCCATATTATTTGTCTGTTTATGAATAATTATTTTAAATGCAGTCAATCAAATTTGTCCATCTTGAAATGAGAATTTGTTGGTTTTTTTTCTTGCAGGAAGACCGGCTAACGCGACCAAGGTCCTCTGGCTTGCGTAACCTAGGCAACACATGTTTTATGAATGCTGTTTTACAATCACTAAGGTTTGTTTTATTGCTAAATTTTCCATAGGATTGCATTTGTCTCTGTTTTTCCGAGTTTCATTTTCACAGTAACTATTTGTAGATACCATTATTGAGAAAATCACTGTAGAAATTAAATAATGTAGCTGTTGGTTATTAGTTATGTATTATTACTGTTATGAATATACGGTAGTGACGATAGAGGACATATTGCATGTTATGGAACTCAATATTTATCCCATTTTTGTTTGTTATTTCAGTAATATACAACAGTTTTGTGGGTATATAAAACAGTTGCCATCATTAGAGGACCAGAAATGTAAGAAGAAGATTAACCATGCCAAGAAGAAGCGGGAAACCGGTGAAAGCATGTGAGTACATGGCGGGTGGTAGCGCAATGGTAGAATGTTAATATAACAAATATTAGAGTTAATATATGAAATTCACATAGCTTCAACAAGCTTATGTTGTGTATGTCCTGCTGTGACGTAAAGCACTAATTCAGTCAAATTCAACTGGCTCAATAGTTCACAGTTTACATATTAAATGTAGTTTTGATTGCTCCACTTTGTCAAGGTGAGATGATGTTGTTGTTCACAGTCTGCTAGTGGAGGAGTTGCGGAAGACGTTATGCGCGCTCTGGGGCGGAAACAAGGCAGCCATTGCCCCGGAATCTCTCTTCTCCGTCATCTGGAAGGTTGTTCCGAGATTTAGGTATGGATGACGTTTAGAATCCGCAACAGTCTATACCATGCTTCGGCTCATGCTGTGACATGCAATGTGTACCGAGTCTCGACGATAGAAACTAACTTTAAAACTTACTAGCCCGAATGCTACAAATGACACGTGCTGTTTCCAGGGGCTACCAGCAGCAGGACGCCCACGAGTTCATGCGCTACCTCCTGGATCGCCTCCACTCGGAGCTGCTGCAGCTTCTGCCGTACCCCAACGACAACAGTCCGTACATCGGGCCCAAGGGCAAGAGCACCATCGTCACGGCCATCTTCGGAGGGCTACTGCAGAACGAGGTCAACTGTCTTATATGTGGGATGGAGTCCAAGAAACATGACCCTTTTCTAGGTCAGTCATGCAATCACAGTGTATATCCTAAAAACAAAAACCCACTAATATCAAGTCGGCTATTGCCATACATATCTTCACAAGTCATACTGTTGCCATAACATTATTTTACAAGTAGAAGTATTAAAAGAAGGATTTTATATCCCGAAACGCTTCTCAATTTAAAACACTTTTCAAGTAAGATGGCAGGTTATTTAGGATTTATTGTTGAATTATTTCTCTACCAACATGCTTGACATGAAGGATGTATTCTGACTTTTTTCCCTTTTTTTTTGCAGATCTTTCTCTTGATATTCCAACTCAGTTCTGTACAAAGACAGCCAAGCCGAAGGAAGGTGAACCTGTGTGCAACTTGTCAGGTTGGTGCAGTCTGAGCCCTCATGTCTAACTGTTCATTGAGTTTTGTCTAACACAGTTATTGTCGCATATTGGTGAAAAATTACTGCTGCAATGTAAAAACAATAGCTCACTTACTCTTAAAGATTCTAGAAAGTGACTTTAAACCCCAAATCAACAACAACTTAACAGTTTGTATTCTTGATGGGTGTTCTGGACAATTGTGAGTTGGTGTAGTAAATCTAATGCATCTGAGTGTTTCCTCGGCAGACTGTCTGGCCAGTTTCACGGACGTGGAGGAGCTGGAGGAGTCCGAGCTGTACATGTGCAGCAACTGTAAGATGAAGCAGAGGTCCACCAAGAAGTTCTGGATTCGCCGTCTGCCAAATGTGAGAGCAGACGGATACCTCCATCCTTGCCTAGCTCAACTCCACACATACTTATGTCACTCTTACATCCCCACCCAGACACTTCTCCCCTGCCCACCCTCCATCCCCACCCTACCAGCATCACCCTCCATCCCCACCCTACCAGCACCACCCTCCATCCCCACCCTACCAGCACCACCCTCCATCCCCACCCTACCAGCACCACCACAGTGTCTACCTCCATGTCTAGACACTGAGCAAGATGCTGTGGTGCTGGTAGACTGGGGATGGAGGGTGGGCAGGGGTAGACGTGTTTGGGTCATGATGGAAGTGCATGTGTGGTTGAGCAACATAGAGCACTAATTTATTTATTCATTCATTCTTTAATTAATTCCTCCTTTTTTTAATTCCTCCATGTATACACATTACACCTCAACCATTGTATTGCATCCATCGATGGATAATCTGATTTATTTTATATGGACGTGCAGCATTTGTAGGAATAATCTTTTGATGATAAATAGTCATGTATGGGTGAAAGAATCCTGCTGTGACGTAAAACAATAATTCACTCATTTTGATGACAACATTTATTGGATTCTCAGAAAATTGTAGGTGTTCTATTGACTGTCTACCTGCTAATTAAATAACAATGCCCAAGTATGATGATGATGAAGTGCGAGTGTTAGTTTAGTTCCGACACGGCGGTGTTGCAGGTGCTATGTCTACATCTGAAGAGGTTTCGGTGGAGCACGTTCTGTCGGGTGAAGGTGGAGACGTACGTGGAGTTTCCCATTGCAGAGCTGGACATGAACAAATATGTGTTGAACACATTGGTGAGTCGGAGATGACATTGGCCATCATATGCCCGCCTCATGATAGGATGCGTATCGTAATAGGCTCACAATATATTTATAGCGATACTGGTTTTATATAAACTTTGGAAATACGTTCGTGTAATAACATTAAATGCAGAGCTGTGAGCTGTGTAGATTATTTCTTTTTTTATGTTCAATGCAAATCATGAAGAAAAGAAGTAAAAATCTGAAAACGTTAATACCGTAAGGAAATAACATGCTTGGCGAATAACCGTGCAGATTATCGAGAATAGTTGCTTTTTTGAAAAATCAAGTAAATCGATGTACAATAGAATTATGAAGCAATTCACCAAATATTATGAAAACTCGTGCCAAGGTCTGCGACTATTTTCCAGCATGAGACGCGAGGGAGTTGTGCTGGGAGCAACATGTATGATTTAGCAGCAGTCATCGTGCATCACGGGTCGGGGTGAGTGGCAGTTAACGCATACTATAGTACCATGCATCCACGCACAAACCAGTAATACTGTATCCATTCTGTGGTCATAGACAGAACCCAATTCTGGCTTCCTAGTCCCTGTTTCACAGCAGTGTCGTAATTCGTTATGAGCTCCTAAGTGTTATCACGTCGTAGCAAATGTTTCAAGTCTTATCCTTTCTTAAATCGGCATCTAACTTAGGAGGTGATAAACTAAGGTCATAACTTTAAGAGCTGCCAACTTCAGGAGGCCGTCGTTAAATGGGGGACCTATGTTAAAACTATAACTCACTTCTGTTGTTGTGTTTTCAGAGCTGGTTCTGGCCACTATACATCATATGCTGTTCATGATGGTGAGTTCTATGTACGCCATGCGCTGTCATTGTGTAGCGTGCCTAAGTGGGGTAGATTCCATTTTTTGACATCCGATTTAAAGATTCTGGTGATAGCCTACACAGTGACATGTGTGTGGCTGTTTTATTTTTGTACCATACGTTGTATCCCTATCTAACACATTCCGAACAACATGATTCATTTCTGAATTGAACCAAAATTTAATCACACAAATGTGTATTAACAGCGTATTAGGATTTTCTCTGAAGTTTATTCAACCCAAGGTTTGGTTATCACTGGAACTTGGGAAATTCGTGGTAATTCTTGAAAATTCTAAAAATAAACCTGACCTATTCTAAGCAGTGGCTCATCACATATAGTTGAAAGATTCCTGCTGTGACGTAAAATAAAAGATTTGTTAACATTTATTTTACGTCTCGATGTATGTCTATGCTTTTGTTTATTTATAGACCCAACTATACTGTTATTTGCCATCATTGTGAGAGTGTATTTGACATGTTTGTGTTCTTCAGGTCAGTGGTACCACTTCAACGACAGCACAGTGACGTCGTGCGACGCTGATACGGTAGCACGATGTAAAGCATACATCATGTTCTATGTACGACGGGAAATCAAACTTCCAGACTATCTGCTGAACGGTAGTGCCAGAAACTAGGCGGAATGCTCTCCCCTTACCTCAAGGATCTTTGATACTGAAAGTGTATTCTAAACATCACATAGTGCTAACTTTAACATAAATTATATACAATTTACGACTAAACTTGGAAATAACTTATTTGGTTTTTGCTTACTGTATGCTATGTCAGTGATGACTGTTTGAATTTAGACTTCTCCATAGCTGACATTGACAATGTTATACAAGTAGTGAGCGACATTGAGGCCAACCGCACATCTTGCTATTTGTGTTACATATTTTGAAAATTGATATTGCTGTGATCTTGAACTTAGGACACAATTCACCTTATTGATACAATAGTGTCTATGTGAGTAGACGTCTTACAGCATGTATGAACCGTTATGAAATAGGCGCATACGTAGATATCAACTGCCAAGTAGTCTACAGAGCCCCTGGCTATAGAAAGTCACATTTCTCATACGTGTATGATTATCTAAAGATTTTTTCAAATTACACATTTAATATTGGTATTTTATTTTGACTGTGGTGTAACACTCCATATAACAGATTGTGTGTTGAAACTATAAAAGGGTGATGTGTTATTAATCTTTGGAAGTTTTTGTTTCTGATTTTAACTCAAGAAAATTCCTGTTTTGTCAAACAACAAAACAAACCAAATAACATTGCACAAAGACGAATGTCCCTACTACCACCTATACGAGTCACAATTTAGTATGTCCACTGGTAGTAGAGAAATAAATATAGCTTAGGTATGTTAAGCTATATGTACCTATATTATTCATTGGTTTTAGTTCAATTATTTTCCATCTAGAATTTGCCAATTGGACACTTGAACATTATTAACATTTTGAAATATATCCTAGTTAAATTCTGAGTGAGTTTCCAGGTGATTCGACAGAAAGAATGTCATTGTTCATTCCACTGTGAACTTTACATGACTGGAAGTGGATAGGTTGAACAAGATTAACATATCATTTGTTATACGTATACTTTGTTCTGTAATTGTATCACAGAGTCCATACTCCTTCCCCAACTATAGCCTATATTAAGTTACTGAACTTTATATAATTTTAGTGTAAATCCGAAGATATATTAGTGAAAGGATTTTTTTTATATAGCAAGGAAGTAAAAAAATTCCTTTGCCATGGAGATTATAATGCATCTATATTTTGACATGTAGTGTATGGAAAGTTATACGTAACAACCATTTAGAGAAAGTTTTCTTATATGATAATTTGGAAACATTTCTTACATGATAATTGGGTTATGTCTAGGTCCTTTTCCACGGAACAATCGTAACTCCCTATACATGTTTCGCGATTTACGAAACGTGTAACTTTACGATGGTTCTGCGTAAGTGGACCTAGGTGGTGTATATTTCCAAACTGTTGTTTCGTTGTGGATGTTGAGATGTTCCGCGGACGAAGCGTCACCGTGCAGTAAGACAGAAATCTTGTTATTGGCTCCTTGTGTTTTCAACATGACCGGTGTGGATGAGGCTAGAGCGTGTAAATGAGCAGTTGTTGACGTGTGAAGTATGGATATTTGCACCTATATGTACCGCATCACCATATTCTGACATCAGTGTGTACTTTGTGTTATGTGTATACGTGCAGACACAGTTCATAAATAATTGAAAGCACAAATTATTTCTTGCTGAGTGCTGATGTACTTAATTTTAGTATCTACCTCCTCAAGACTGGTTCTAAAGTTCACAATATTTTTTACTGCTGTTACAACTGGATTTCTACACAAATATTTTCAATGTAAAGTTGTATTATTTTCTATTTGGTGCAAATTGTTTTCATATTGTAAATAGGAAGAGAAAAAAGGCTTTAAATGAATAAAAGTATTATTGTATATTACACGATGTATTGATTGAGATTTGTGTGTTTACTGCGTAGATGTTTTGAGTACTTTAGTTCACATTATACCAAGGCTGTACGTATTATACACTTTCACTTTTAGCATACTCTGAAGGAATCTTTCATCCAATTTGTGGAATTTGAACATATCAAGACGGTAGATCACAAACGTGTTTTATTGTTCTCCATGCACATGATTATTCGGAGGAAATTTAATAGGTACAGCCCAGGTACTGTATAGCTCTGTCTATTCTCAATATCTCCAGAGGGATATATCTCTGATATCTGGTCTTTGTCAACAATGTTGGAGGAATGCTTTTCAGATTTCTTTCTGCTTACCATACTTTAAATTTGTTTGAAAAATTGCTGCCATAAAAATGAAAACAAAATAATTTTGGAAAAAAGAAAAATGGCAATAAGTTGCCTACTGACATCTTTGACAAGGACTAGATTCTACAGTTATAATCCCTGGACATTGTTCTGGGAGTATATATTTGCCTATGTTCTAGCGACTTTTGTTTGTGCTACTGATGTCTACATTTGATTTAGTTTTCATCCTCTTCATCAAGCGTACACCACCAACTTGGCAACCTTGCTTGCTACAGTCACAGTAGAAGAGCTGAGCGTCGTCACTCTTAATTCTTATGTGAATAAAATAATACTAGTAATCCTTATTTTCCTAAAGTTAATGTTGTCGTATATAGGTGAAATATTTCCACAGCGACATGAAAAAACAAATCAAGTAAAGGCGAAGTTAATGATGTTCAAAAACATTTGTTGAAGCCGAAAATAATTTAATGATAAGAATGGGAAATCATATTGTGGCAGTTTTCAAAATGAATATTCGGCTTCAAAGTCTGGTGGTGGTTGCTTGAATCATAGCTGGCTTCTGAGTAGATCTGTCTGTCTGTCTGGGCTGGCTGGCTGGGCGTACGTCCGTCTCCTCCAGTCTCACAGTTGCGTGTGGTGGTGATCGTCTGTCTGTCTGTCTGTACATTAGTCTGCCTGTGGCCGGGGCTGGGCCCGCTCGGTATTGGAATGCATGTTCACATGAATAAACATGATCAATCAGTTACCATGTGTTGTAGAGTTGCTCATTTCATAGATGTCTGCAGTAAACTTGGCAGCGATGGATACAGATTTTGTTTGATACAAGTGTACAACAGCAAGTCCTTTAGGACTCTTAGAGAGTGATTATGGTGTTTACGTCGCTGCGGGAATCTTCACTCATTTGCGACGATACGACGGTCGTACTAGTATTATTTTTGTTATTTTATTTCAAGTTGGTTGCTCCTTCTTACCTCCCCTTAAACCACCATGGTATAGTTAAATCGGAATCAGGTACCTTTTTTTAAAGGTACATTTTAGTAATTTATCTCCCAAAGGTTTTAAAACATTACTGTGTAAACAAGATATTTTGAGGAGAATGCGGGGTGGGAGGCTCTTGATCCAAACCTGAAATTTAAAAAACGACACAATCTGAGATTCTCCTCTGATCGGGCAAATCAATTTCTGAAACATTACCCGGGTCATCAAGATCAAGATACTCGTAGGGAATACTAATTTTAAGCTCCAAGTGTGTCCACCACTCAATGGCTTCTAAAACGTCTATTGTGTTTATTTCTATGTTGAAATTGTTGGGCATAGGAATATCATTAAATGCTCCCACATTTTTATATGTATACAAAGGCTCTTCATCCAAAATACAATCATTGTTGACTCAATATGGAAACCAGCTACTCATTGTTGTTTTAGGGTAGAATTCAAGGACAATATTAACAGAAAAATTTCCTTTTATCTAGGATGGCTTCCTAATGCCAGCCCATTAAATGTACCGTAAATGATTAAAACCCAAATGATGAAATAACAAAGAAACATTGTTATTAATATAATAACTGTTTATTTATACATGGGCATGTATTTCATATATATATGTAAACACGACATGATTCAACAAAATATTTGAAAATAATCATTTTACAGTGTTTCAATGCCGGAACAATTTTCATGTTTATTCATGATTAAAATACAATAAATATGACAAACGGGGTAACTCGTTGTTCTCTTAGTCAATACTTGATAGTCACAGTGTGTTACATTAAGATTCAAAATCCAGTGAAATAAGTACGAATTGAGTGAATCGCTGTCTTATTGATATAACAGTTGCTAAATACAGTGTAACAAGCAGTACAATGCCATTGTTAGAATTGGACGCAAATTGAATAGAATGCCGAGAACTGTTCAATAAACAGCAGTTAGTGCTTAACACGTTAATATTCTGACAATGCTGAAATGGTGCCATGAATTACTGGGTATCGTTTCATGATGCTCTTGAATCCTCCAACACTTTAGCCTCTGTGACTAAAATAACAATAAATTCAAAGATGACAATCATAATAAAATATCATTAAATGTTCTTGTTTGATGCTTTTCAGATCTAATTGTAACGAGTAAATAACGGCAACTATAGAACATAAACATGCAGAATTGATACTGGTAATGCTATTGCTTAAAAGATAATATATTAGTATTCCTGCAAAATACCATGAACATCAGACTACAGTAGTAACACTTTTCAGGAAACAATTTCAGTATTGTAATGCAAAAATATGATTCCACAACCTGTATTCTTCAAGCATTGCTTAAAGATTGACAGCATATTCGTACCATGAGGAAAGTTAATTTAGAAATACACATTAAATATGTTTAATTAGTGAACCGAAAAATGTGTGACCGATTATTTCCATCTTGGAAATTCTGATTAGAAAATCAATTGAAATATTGCCTGTTTTTGTGCTATAGATAACTGGACATTCGAAAGGAGAGATAAGGATTATCCTAGTAAGTATATTTTTCATACATGGATTGTAAACGTAGCATACTGGTAGACAACTTCAATCTCCATTTTCAATATTCCTTTACTGTTACAGGCATTTAATTTCTTGATGGATTTGTAATTATACATTATACAGAGTAGAGTTTACATTATAGAATTAATTAAGAACATGCAACTCCCATTACTTTTTTAATCTTCTTTAATCATGTTATTAAATGTAAACAATATCAAAGAAAATAATGATTGAATTATTGAAATTCTGAAATACAAGTTTGTAGACATCACCTCAAGGGAGATAACCCATTAGGTAATACTCTGATAGACATCCGCATTTATGTTTATCGTGTTTGGTGGGGTCTATTCCTGGACCCGGACTTGCGGTCTATTCCCTGGACCCCAATTCCTGGCAATCTGATTAGCTTACATAGTTAGGGTTAGGGTTAAGAAAAATAGTGTATTCATATTTAGGTTGCATGAAGCAATCGGATAGGGCCAGACATTGGGTCCGGGTCCAATGAATAGACTGCAAGTCTGGGTCCGCTTCGGGGTCCGGGGATTTAGATCTCGCTGTTTACATCGACTGATTGTCACAAAAAAAGATACTTTGGAGTTAACACTCGATAAGTACGGGTAGGAATATAATCCAGGAAATTGCTATAGTTGTCTAGTGTAAATGTGTGACTAGGTCCCATATACATAACATACAATAAATATATTGTACAGAAACACATGTTATAATGTAAAATGTAATATAAAACCAGATATGACAACAGTTGACAGAACATAATGATAGGTACCAGTGACTTGTACATAGTAAACGCTCCAACTCCCTGGAAATACGTGTCACAACAGTCTAATCTCATAAATATAAGTATGTAAAAGGAAGTCAATGAACTGTCTGTAATACAGAATGATAAATTAAGTACATTGTCTAATGATTCACCAAAATAGTCCATTTAGTTTGTCAAATAGGAGAACAATCAACAAGTATGCATTCTGCCATTTTCTGCAATGTTATCATTTTAGACAATAATGTACATTTAAAGTCAATATAGGGATCAAAATTAACACTAGCCCATGCCATTTCTCCCAATGCAAAAGTTCTCCTATTCGGGCTAGTAAGTTTTAAAGATAGTTTCTATCGCTGATATATGTATTGGAAATACAGTAGACCTCGCATATATTGGCCTTGTATAAACCGGACCCTCGCATATAACAGACTGAATCTGATGTCCCGATCCCGGCTAACGCTAATTTCGGCATATGCAATGGACCGCATATAACGGACAAAAATAGACGGTCCCAATGAGTCTGTTATATGCGAGGGCTACTGTATTGTATAATGATAGAAGTACAGATTGTATGTTTTATTATAATGTATTACATAAAACTCATCAACTGAGATATTAAAGATTGATAACAGGAATAAGATTCAGCTAATATTTATCATATTGATTACCACAAACTCGATATAAATATGCTAGTAATGTTTTAAATATGGCTGTGCAGTAATATTAGGTACATGTATACCTCGTGTATAAGGGTATACCACGTGGCTTCACAATGGAGCTAAGTCATGCAGATAAACAACCGCTAATAGGAGCATGACCTGACCATAGATACTTCGTGCAGATAAACAACCGCTAATAGGAGCATGACCATAGATACGTCGTGCAGATAAACAACTGCTAATAGGAGCATGCCCATAGATACGTCGTGCAGATAAACCACTGTTAATAGGAGCATGACCATAGATATGTCATGCAGATAAACAACCGCTAATAGGAGCATGACCATAGATACGTCGTGCAGATAAACAACTGCTAGGAGTATAACGATGTGGAGCACATTAATAACACTAACAGAAGTGTGACCAGATAATGTACAAGAAAGATATTTAGGGAGGAAAATGACAATAATTAGAAATAATAAATTGTATTGTCAGTTCCAGCAACGGAGTGGAATGTTCTAATTGGACGCAACGCAAGTAGTGAAGTGTGGTACTTGTGTTATCCAGAGTGTGTCTTCTCTCTGTGTGTGCATCTTGTGCTCCTTGCATCAACCTAATCACAGAGATAACAACGAGACACATAATGAGACACAATGTCTCACCACACTGAGTACACAGGATTATGCAGAGTCAATAACATATATTATTGTTTGACATTATCGTATGTCGCAGCAGCTCAATTGTACACATTTCCGTGGCCTTGGTAAACTTTGTGAATGTTCAAGTTGTAAGTTAGAAAATATATGAAATCTTTTGGGGGAAAACATGGGAAAACAATGAGACATAGATACACAATTGTGTCACCCGAATACAGGAAATATCATCACTGATGGAAAACTTTGTGAATGTTCAATTTTAAAGTTAAAACATTTAACAATATATTGAAATTCTTAAGGGGGGAAAAATGGGAAAATAATGAGACATAGATACACAAATGGGAAAAATCATTGTGTCACATGAAGAAAGTAAATATCAGCACTATTGAAAACATTGAAACTTGCCAAATGTATGTTGGAAGATGAACAGTTCAAAGAATAAAATGAAACAAATGTTGAAAGATGAACTAATGATACATGTTTCTGATCATTGTACATCACACTACTTATTGCAGATACCACTCTCTCTTAACCTTGTCTGTGCTGTAGGCAACTGGAGATGCCCTTAAAGCAATGACCTTTTCAATGAATCCAGTAAAGTGGGTTAAATTCCTGACGATGGAAGCCTGACAAATATAAGGCATATTGGGTGAGGGTGTAAAATCTGTTACAATATCAGGGAAGTAATAGATTATTAAATATTACTAATATTGAAATGAGATTAGCAAGAACATGGGAATACGAGGTATGTCACGTGATGTCTTAGCGCTAATGAACCGTACTAATATAAACTTTCCATGAAGAGAGATGGATAGAAATATAGAGGAATGTGTTTGGTTTGGTCTTGGAACCTGAGCAGACCACTACCATTGACCAGAGTTGCCAGAGATTGGCCGCAGTTGTATCAAATACCAAAATGAATGTTTGACCATATCAAATATGTGTAAAAAATATGCATAGTAAAATATTATCTCAAATTTCAAGGAAGTTCTGTGACCTGTGACAGAAGTATTTATTTCATAAGATTTCTTATTTGGCACTTTTAGCTAGCCTATTCATGAAATGTTCTTATGAACGTCTTTCTTAGCCATACTATAAGAATTGCAACGATTTGAGAATAGGCCCCCAGATCTGTCAGGCTGTACGGAATAGTTAGTCAGGGGTTTAGTATTAATGAAACGCATTGAAATTGACCTGGGCATTCAACACCACCAGGCATTGCCCTGTAAGTTATCCCTCATGAAAGTTTCCTCAGTATAGACAGCTGAATTCTGCTTCAATTACGAGACTGAAAACATCTCTAGTATTACAGTACCGGTAATATCAATGGATCATCTCCAGACTAGATCACAGATTCATCGTCATATTCTACAATTTGTCTCAGTTGTGACTTTCACTTCGATGTAATCAATTCACTAATATGGTAGTTATCACATATCTTACAATATTATGGAGTGACCATTTGACATTAACTTATTAGTTTTCATTATGAGCATAAGTAATTATTTCCTAAAAATATTTGTAAAAACAGAATGAATTAAATTTTGTTTTCCAAACATACCTTTACCTTAAATGTGATATTTGTATATTCTTAATTATCAGGAACATCAGCATTCTGACATTTACTCATGTATACAGCACATTGTCATCACTCGACTCTTCAATCATTGAGGTAAGTTCTGTGGCCAGTGTACAGCAGTGATGTGACAGTCGAGGTTTCATCGTTAGATTTCGTCACAAGTTAAATTAAAGGCCACGACTTTGCTAATTATGGAAGAAGGTCTCTTGGCAGCAGCTAACTTGTGGATTCCTTTTTCACAATGGACACAATTTGTTCGTGGAGCTCGTATAGCTCTGTGATTTTGTTCCCGAGTAGGGTCTGTATGGAGAGCACATCACGGCTCTCCGTGTCCTGAGACATCCTGGAGTCGTTCAGCAGTCGCTGCAGGTCCTGCACCTTTAACGAAAAGCCGTGATTCTCCTCCTCCAAGCTCTGCAAGTACACGGACGAACACACGGAACATAAGTAGTTAATACAGTGAGTGAGTGATTATGGAGTTTAATGTCGCTGTGGGAATCTTTCACCTATTTGCGACGAGGTTAAATATAGAGAACTCTTCAAAGAGAAGAAAAGATTTAGTCGAACTGTCTCTGAGATTACGAAAATTTCTGAGTACGATTTCATGTTCATGCTGAAATTCTAAATGGTGATTAGTGAACATTTCAGCATGAAATCATACTCAATTAAAAATTATTATTTTTTGTTGGGGGTGGTTGGATTTTAGAGCCACATTCAAGATTCTTTCACTTGTATTATGACCTGCTAGTTTAGGGCAGGAGTAAACGTGCAACATCTGTAGTGCTGAATGCTGCAGGAAACCTGTGAGCACCGGCTGGTACTGACAGACCAAGGAAGATTACTTTATGGCCAGGCAACAGTGCATCATATCATGATCGCATCAGAAAGGTAACTTTCGCGAACATTGATGTCGGACTCCCGTGACGTGATTTAAACTCGGACCATTGGCTCCAAAGTCTAAACGTTCTCCCATTGTGCTACCACCTGCCCCCGCACTCAAAAACAGTTTTATAATCTCCGGCTCTGGGCGTGGCATTGCTGTACCTGGATGCGAGTCTGGAGGACTGTCGACGTGTTTTCTCTGACGGACATCGCGTCCAACTGTTGACGCAACGCAGCCAGCTCCTGAAGCAAACCAGAACACTCAATATCAGCAAGAACTATCTACACCAAGACAAAGCATTTCACATAATCCTACATCACCGCCTTCACTAACGGCCATTTCAATAAATTCCTATTAGGTAGTATAATCATTAACGCAAGGGTTATCTATCGGTGATATTTTTATCTTTATTTGTTTTTGAATTGGGTTTTAGAATTGCTTTCTAGAATCTTTCACTAATATTCAGAGTGGCCTTGACCTTGAATGGGTGCAACATGAAAGTCGGAAATAACGTGAACTAGTTCATAGTATTCACCTTTACAACATTACAACAAATCTATAATAATCAATACAAATGCCTTGCATGAGCAATAATTGCAAAAACATTAGATCCGCCAGACGTTATTTATAGAAACAGCCATCAGACATTTTGGGCTCAAAAACATAAATAAAACCCTCCAAGATCTCGGACTAAATAGACATGCCTTGCATCAGAAAAAGAATCGGAAAAACAACAGCCGCCAGTTCTACAAATGGATGAAAATACATAACGGCTGTCCATACCTTATCTTTGACAGAGTTATCTGCCCGTATGTGTTCCATCTGTTCCTGCAGCTGTACGACCTCCTGTTTCAGCGTGTCATTGCCGTCCCCCGACGCCAGGCCGTTGTGTTCCAGCTCCACTACCTGTGATGCACACAATACAGTCCTGGATAGTTAATATTACCAATTTTATCTACGTTTGCATCCTTCTTAGTATGTTTCTTGTATTTCTAGTGTGTTTGTAATGTACATTATGTGTTGTATTATTTCGCTCTACAAATTTCCATCATAGATATTAAAGTATTGTTTATTGTATTATCTCAAGCAGAATGAAATGCATGGAAATCTTAGCGGATAACAAAGTCTAGAAATCCCAAACTTATTGGGTTTCAATTTATTTGGGGACCTACTCTAGCTTTGAAAATGATATATGATCGTACTGGAATTTCATTATTTGTTTGGTCATCACCGCAGTCACATGGTTAAAGTGGCAAGATCATATTATTTGCAGGCGATATTACATGTTTTAAAAATTAAATTAAATTTTCTTTTTCTACTAAAGAGTCTAGTGAACAATATGAAAAACAAATGAACAGAAATAATATGACACTATCACCAACGACAACAGCATTATCTATTCTTAAAAACTTTAAAAACAAAGAAATTATTAAAAATGAAAAAATAATCTTTTCTTAACAGTTCGTTATTCTAAAGGTTATGTGTCATTAGGAGGGCATTCGCACAAAAAAAACAACTGATGTAATGTCAGAGAGTAGACCATCCTTGAAAACATGGGCCATTACAACTACACTACGTCAAATACCCTGGGATCACTGACTATACAGAACTCTGTTTTCTCAGATGAAAGGTCAGGCTGAATATTATTAGTTACATGTGTGTTTATCGGTGTGTACGGGATTTTACGAGCTGAAAGTTCCTGTACACCCCGAGA
>JAVCKZ010050967.1:0-17728 GCA_034780755.1 Lepetodrilus elevatus
ACATAATTGTATTGAATTGTATGTTCTCTATGTCACTATAATGTGAATTTTGAGAATAAACTTATTTGATTTGATTTCATTTGATTTGTAATTAATGTCTCAGACATCGCGTTATATCAGATAACATCATCCAATTATGAATAGCATATTTCTTACCTTTTAATTTGAATGTTCTTCTAGTCGACTTTCCAAATTTAATATTACAAACTATATGGTGGCGTTACCAACATACATGTACTCTATGTATGTACATATGTATGTATGTACATAACACGTTCCTTTTGAATCTGCTAAAGCCTCGAACTCCGCTTCTGATAAAAGACATACTCCGTAATTGTAAGAAGTAGAATTAGCAACGAGTGTATTATAATATTACATTACGCCTAATATTAATAGTGTAGTATTACATTGTACTGTTACAACTGTAATTATCATTTACTCTATTGACGGAGACGAAGCTACCAAAACATATATTGCAATTGTTACCTTGGTTACCATGTTACCAGGTATATGATCTGGCTTTCATACTAGCGTGCGGAAGTAAAAGATTGTTCGATATCAAATATAATTTCTGATATTATCTCGATGTATACAGACCTATATTATATACGTCCCACAAGTGTTTATACGTACGTGTATAGTGATGGTGATGATAAAATATGTTTAAGAAAACTATAGACATCAACAATATTATTATGTTTGACTTCTTGAATGTTCATAGCTATCTATAAGTCGGAAATATGGCTAATTAAAGGTCCTATGCAAAAGAAAACATGTGTACACGGCCGGGTTCCTTTAATTAAGTGCAGTCCTTCTTGCGTAATTGACGTGTTTTTTAGTCATGCACACGCGATGCTTGTGAACACAGTCGTGCTATGAACGCGGTTATATTACGAACGCAATAGTTCTATATGTAGCCCTAGATATGTCAGTATCAGCCGTGCTCTCGGGTTTACTGCAACATTCTGCTCTACGGATGTTGCGGGTTTCCTCCTCCCCTAAACTGACAAGCAGTTATAGGTCCTATAAGTGAAACAATCTTCAAAGTGACTTTAAAACCCCAATTCAAAACAGTTGTGTGTACACATTTTCAAGAGCATTTTACCATGCAGTGGATACAGTGTTCGAAATTACTGCTGGCCCGCTGGCCTGGCCATTTCTCCCAATGCTAAAGGTATCCTAAGGGCCAGTAGAAATTCATGTTTTTTGTAAACATTTGTTATTTGTGTCATTATTCGGGCCAGTAGATTTTCAGCGGTAATTTCTAACACTGAGTGGATATTGATCAAGCGCGATAGGTGGATTGTTTAAATTATAGGCTATTATTCACACCTTACCGCCTAGACTCGACCCCATAGACATATTGACTAGCATGATACTTCTAATAGAAATACTGTCTGCGGATGAAGCAATATTAAATAATTGTATAAGTTTTATCACTGTTTTAAACTTATTTAACGAAAATATAATAATTATCATGTATTGTATACACTAACTATGTATGCATATCCATCAAAATGTACATTAGGCCTACATATGTTGTAATAAACATTTCAATATGACAAGCTAAAAGAAACACTCTTCAAGAAAAGTTCAATAGGCTAAAATTATTATGGACTTCACAAAAATATTTTGGCAACGTTTCTTGAAATTCTGTTACTAGTAGCCTAGCTACTTGTATGAATATTATATGTGCGCTTTGGAGCTAGCCATCGAAAGCGAAAGAAACGCTTTAAAATCCCCATTAAATATAATGGCACGAAATCCCTACAGTGTACATATTTCACTCTTTTTTTGTAATTGTTACGTTGCTATTATACTATTTATTTCAAGATCATAAGATTTCAAATTTGATTCATTTGAATCATACCAAAATGTTCTAAATATAAATTAGAAAGCAAAATGAATCAGCTCTTCTGTCTCTAAGTTTAAATTTGGTCATCATTTCCGGAAGAAAAGTAACAATCTGTCTTCACCGAATATTTTTGTAATCATCAATATTGTTCCACGATGGACTTAATATTTTGATGATAAGATAACCTAGTTGAAAGGTAATGATTATTAAGCATGTTAACTTATTGGTCTAAGCAAAGTAAACATTCATTTACTGTATTTGTTTACAATTTCTTCCAAGAGTTTCAGTTTTCGTGCGGTGCATCGTCTAGGTTTTCAAAGAACATGATGACTATTTCGAGTTTTTTTATATTTTTTATTCATATCTAACGTTAGTATTATGTGCCACTAACGTTACTTTAGTTTAGAACTATTTTCCAGCTTTTCAATGAACATTTCACAATCACATATATATGATAAATACCTGTGTTCGAAATAATAAACATAACAAGGGGATCATTCTCCATAGGCCCAATGTTAATGGTGGTCAAATCAGTAATTTTGAGGTGGTCACACAGATACCTTTAACATTGTAGATTTTCAAATGACCCCCCCTGGACCCCGTATTACGGTAATTCGAACACTCCATGCTTAAAGATCGCTTTTTATTCATAATTATTGAACGTCAAACATTGCTAATAACACTACGTGGCATTAATGTTTCAGTGGTTTACGACTGTTTTCCAGTTGGATTGAATTTACACAATGTCAAATCTTGAAGCCATAGGCATATCCGGGGGCGACGGGTTGAGAGAGGCGCTGACAAACTGTTCTGATCCCCTCGGTGCTATCGAGGAGTTCCAGAATGAGAACGGAATCCTGCTTCCGTCTCTCCGACCCGCTTTGCCATTCCTGGACCTCCACGGAGTCCGTCGGCTCGAATTCCATGAGTCGATCCTGGAGGAGATCCGAGACAAACTTATCAGCGTCACGACGGATCTCGCCAACGGAACGCAGCCCGATAAGACGAAAAAACTTGAGGACCTCCTTGCTAAGAGCTTTCCGGTCATCAAAGACAAAAGTGTCCGCCCTGTCGTCATGAACATTCTCAAACACCTCCCCGTGATAAAAGAGGAGTACTTGACTCAAATCCTCGATGACAAAGAGCTGTATTTAGAATCGGCCACCGAGGTGAAGCGACAGATCTGGCAGGACAACCAGGCCCTATTCGGAGACGAGGTCTCGCCACTTCTCCAGCAGTACATCAGCGAGAAGGAGAACGCGCTGCTGTGTCACGAACACAACGCGGCCACGTTCTTCCTGCCGATGCCTAAGACGCGGCGACAGTCTGACGTGGTTCAGAGACTAGTTCACATGATCGGCAAAAACGTGAAACTCTACGACATGGTGTTACAGTTTCTCAGAACTCTCTTCCTCCGGACAAGGAACACCCACTACTGCACGCTGAGAGCCGAACTCCTCATGGCCATACATGACCTCGAGGTCAACGAGATCTGTTCCGTCGACCCCTGTCATAAGTTCACGTGGTGTGTGGATGCGTGCATCAGAGAGAGGATTGTCAACACGAACCGGTCGAGAGAGCTGCAGGGGTTTCTCGATGGAATAAAGAAGGGACAGGAATTTGTGCTGGGGTAAATGTGCAGCGCTCAGCATTGGATCATTATTATAAAAATAATCATAATAATAATTCAAGTAGAGAGTCCACTACCATAGCGAAAATGTTACGACAGCAAATTTCTACCTTGTCGGGAAAAAAGTAAAACTACTGTTCAGGATATAACTAGACACTCGCCCAGTTTCAACTTTTAATATTTTATATTAGGATACATTAATATGTGTAGGATAATAGCAATTAGCATGCCGTTTAGAGTTTACATTATGTCATAATGATAATGTGTAGTTGTTACAAGGTCTCTCAAAATCTTTGTATAATTGCAGACACTATATATTTACGACACTTTCAAATCGCTTAATATTTGTTTATTGACGTAATCTGGTAATGTTGATGTTTCAGCGATCTGTCTATGATTCTATGCGACCCGTTTGCCCTAAACACGATAGCCCAGTCAGCTATGAAGGTTCTACTGTACTGTGTGGGTTCTGAAACACTACCGCGGGTATGTACGGTACAGCATCTCTCATGTGGTATGTCAGTGGACCTTGATCTTGTTATTTACTAGTAAGTTAAGACACTGTGTTAGCTCATCAGTAGTTCCAATTTTGGTAGCAAATAGTTCCTGGATAGTAATGTCTCTAGTAATGTCCACTTGACCCTTTCCCTGCTGTATTAGGCACATGTACATCCCTTGAGGGCATCTCTGGTTGCCTTCAGCATGGAGATGATTAATACAGTGGATTATATCCATGTTTGAAATTAATACTCAGGGTTTTATTACACAAAGATCTCTCATCCACTAATGCTCTCTTTGCCGATAGCTACAATTTACACAGATAGTGCGACGAGCTTTGTGAACAAATACCCTTGTCACTAGATCACCTTCTCAACTCCCTGGGGAGTATTGTAGTACATGGGTGAAATATTCCTGCAGCAACGTTAAACTCCATTATCACTCACTCACCCTGGGGCGTATACAACCCACACTGCCATTTCAGATCTGTCTCTAGTTGTTGTTTTTTTAATTTGAGGTTTGTTTCATGTTTGTTGTTGTTGTTGCCAGGACAACAGTGACCTGCTGTTGTTGGTGCGGATGATGTCGCTGGGTCTGGGGTCGTGGGACATGATTGACACCCAGCAGTTCAGAGAACCCAAACTGGTGAGATCATCTTACTGGCCCATGTTTGAATTTACAGGACAATAATAAGATCAGGAAATTAACACTATTGCAATGGAAATGACAGTACTTGAAAGATAGTAGTATTGCCCATAATATTAATAATTTAAAAAGCAAGTAAAAATTATGAATTGTGTGATATTAATTAGACCATATCCAAATTCCAATAAGCACCGAAAAAAATACTAATTAATTTTATTGGGTTTCCTCCTGCCTTAAGATGTGATATAAGTAAACAAATCTTGAAAGCAGTTCTAAACCCTATTTCGTTTTTAAATAATTAAATTGTTGCTGGTGGCAGGCACTTGCTCGACTTGTACACACACACAGACACACACAAGCGCACACCCAGGCACACACACATCTACACAGCATTATCTCCTCATTCCAGATGGCCCATATGTTCACCAAGTTCATGCCCTGTCTGGTGGGAATGATCGTTGATGATCAGATCCGAGCGGTGTCCGGCAAACTCGAGGAGTCGTCGTTACCGCTCCAGCCTCCCTCTGAGCTGTACTCGATCTACGTGAAGATGAGCCCCCTGGCCAGTCTGCTAGCTCTATACTACGCCCTGCATGTGACACGACACAAGGACCGCATGGCAGTGTCGCAGATACTGCCGTCGCTAGTCCACTGCGAGAACGACCGGGCGTTCGACGACACCTTCATGCATTCGCTTGTCTCCCACCTCATCCACATGGGCGACGACTTCGCCAACGACGACTTCTGCTCGGTCGTGTTCGACGACTTTTTACTGGTGAGATAAGTTTATGTGCATCTGTGTGTTTCCTTGAATTGTTATTATTTATATTTTGTTTGTTAAATTATTTTTACTATTTGCCATCTGTTAAGATTTGACTGTGACACTTTAACTGCAAGATTGGACTGTAACACATTTATATCAAGATCAGGCCCCGAGATTACGAAACTTTTCTGAGTACTCAACTCAGAATTTTGTTCATAAAACGTCATGTGACGTCATAGTCTGAGTACGTTTTTGTGCTCAGAAAGTTTCGTAATCTCGGGGCCAGGGCCCAGTTGTAGGAAGGTGTCATTAACTAATGATGTCATTATCCGTTATTCCTGCATTGCCATTGACTTTCAATGCTAACGTAATGCTGCATTAGTTTAATTAATGGAGGTTTAATTACATGTTATCGTTTCATACAACCGGGCCCAGACTGTTTGTGACATATTTACATCATGTTTGTGACATATTGGACTGACACATTTACATAAAAATCAGACTGTGACACATTTACAGCAAGATCAGACTGTGGAATATTTACAGCAAGATTGGACTGTGACATATTTACAGGTGTGAGGTTTGTGTTTCAGGTGGGGTTGTCGAAGGAGAACGTCATACGCCACCTCCTGCGCCTGCTGTGGTACACCCACCATCGACTGCCGCCATCCAGACTGGCAAACCTGCTGGAAACCATCCACCCCAACAACGAGGTCAGTTCTAGATTCCCGCAAATGTCAGACTTCTGAACCCAAGGTCCCAAGTTTGAACCCGGTGACCTGGCATCCCTTTCTGTCGTAATATTGATAGGATGTGTTGTCTGTACAGTGGCAGCCGGTGCTCGCAGGTTTACTTCAACATTCAGTGCTGTGGATGTTGCAGTTTTCATCCTGCCATAAACTGACAAACCCGTGTTATGTGAAAGAATCTTGAAAGCGGCTCTACCCCACAATTTAAAATAAAATGAATGTTTGGGATTCTTTAATGTAGGAATTACAAAACAAATATTTAGTTTTCGTGTTTCATATTCACCCCGAGGTTACGAAACAATCTAAGTACAATTTCATTCTCAAGCTGAAAACTTTCGTAACCTCAATGCCAGGAGAGCTTGGTAGTTAACCCTCCATGCAACCAGAGATGCCCTAAAGAGCAGTTCCTGTGCCTATTCCAGCAGGGAGTGGGTTAAGTTATTAACGACTGTGGTTTGTGTTACAGCACAGCAATGCCGTCCACCAGACGTTCAGTCAGCTGACCGAGAAGATCGCCACCTACAACCCGAGTCCCGTCGCCCAGCCCGAGAAACTGGACTCCCCGCTCATGAGTGTGCCCGCACCCACCCCTGCGCACATCCCCGACAGACTGTAGTGCTCACTCGGCTCTCGCTCAGTTCTCTGTTCTCGCTGTAGATCTCACGAGAGTGCATCTCATGCCAAGTGTACTGTCAGCATCAATCAAACCGTGCAGAAACTGTGCACTACAGACTATGAGTAGTGCCGAGGTACTTACTTTGGGGGGAAATGATGTTATATATATTGACATTGATCATTCCTCAATAAAATGAATAAAACTTATAATAATATTTGTGTTCGTTATTATTCATGGTGGAATTGGACCTTTATTTATTTACAACTTCATATCCCCGATTGGAATGTTTCTTACTTGAAAGTACTTTGATATCCTCCAATATGATATCCTCCAATATTCTTTAGAGATAACCTAAAGCAAATATCCACGATTCATGTTTCAATATTTAATGTGTTGTGGTTTTACGTGTTGTTATTGGAACTTGAACCATCAGTCTTGTAGTGTAGCACACTACCCACTGTAAGGCACGGACATTTTCCGCAGATCCGTGGAAATCCGCCAATTATAATGTCCAATTGTTGATTTATTTTTCTGGTTAACTGCAGTTCCCAGAATTGTTTTCCAGTTAAATCCCAATTGTCTGTTGCCATACTGTGATATGATGATGTGTACTGCAAAGCCAATATTGAGATAACAAACAAGATGTTAAATTAAATTTTTTAATATTCTTGCATATGCTCTATTTCCTTGTATTGTGGTTTACTTCAAGCACATAATTACCTCACACATTGGATCAGGTTCAAGCATATGTACAAAAATACATCAACAAATTCTCACATCAGATCACAACCTTATATACAAATACAAAAGAAATAACAGCAACATAGCCAACACCATTGAAACAAAAATAAATTATTTCAATTATCTTAAGAATATTGTTTCAATGTGGCCTTCAAAATATCATTTCTTATCTCGCTTGGATCATCTATAATTTGATCTAAAAGTCGTTACACACCAGAAATACACACAAGCAATGTGTTGCCATGACAACAAAATATATAGAAACTGATTCTATTGAAATTTGTCATTACGCAAGCATATAAATATACAAGTTTTCGAATTTAAAGTGGATCATTTGAAAATCTGCATTGTTAAAGGTATCTATGAGACCACCTGAAAATTACAGATTTAACCACCATTAACATTGGGCCTATGGAGAATGACTCCTTTATTATTTTCTTTGATTCTAATTTCTAACACTGGATATTAATTGATAAGGTTTATACTCGGAACGTAAATTGCCGAGTTTGTCGTCATGATATTCGTCTGTGGCGTGCAAGGACCATTTCTCTGTATAGAACTTTACATGCACATAGCATAAGACTACGTAACTACTTTAGTATTGAGGCGATTGTTCAGCTGAGCACGATTCATCTCGGACCATGTTCCCGAAACTATTATATACATAACAAGGAAACTTTGAACTCATTCTGGATCATCATATGTTTAGATGCTGTTACATTTATGATAGCTTTGGGTATAAGAAAATATAGTATTGCATGTGAAATAGGACCACTGCTGATCCTGGGATTCAAACCCGAGTTGCTGGATTGTGAGTCCAACGCTCTACCGACTAAGCCAAATGGGTACATGTATAACCCCACTGGCTGAGACCAGTAGGAGCATCTTATATCACAACCAGCTACAAAATGTACCATAAATCGAGCACGTAGTCAATGCAGAGATGACAGTCAGTTACAACATGTAATGTTTACAATGGTTCCAAATTAGATCAATGCTCAAGATTCAGGATAGTTTACATACCGGTATACAACAAGCAGAATTGAGGCATTATTTTCTTATTTACAGTCAAATAAATAATTCAGGCACTAGGGTATACAATTTCATTGGGGTGATATGTAGGATATGTACAATTCAAGCACAAACAAGTTGAATAAATTAACGATGTGCAGCCATATTTGCATTAATAGCTTCCATGAATTCAAGACATTATATCTAAATGTTGACATAAAGCACTACAAACATTGAAACATTACCAGGTAGTGAAATTGTTCTTGCAGATGGCATTGATGTCATAATAACCTGATGAAGAGAGGTGGTATTGCACTCTTAACCTTTGCTGACCTAAGAAATAATGATTAAATAATTTCTCTGGAGAAGAAATCTTTGAATGATGGGGAGAAAAGGTTATGTGAACCTGAAATGATCATGACCTGCATGAAATAGCTTTTACCCTCACCTTGCTGGATTAGACACAGACACTGCTCTTTAGGGCATCTCCAGTTGCCTCCAGCAAGGAGAGGGTTAAAGAGACAAAAATAGATTTTTCAAAAATGTGATTTATTGATTTGTTTCACCTCACTGAAGGAATATTTCACCCATGTGATGAGACAATTCAATAATATATAAAAATATAAAGTATAAATCTCCACATACAAGTAATAACACATCTGTATCCAGGAGTCGTATTCACGAAAGTAAAGGATTTAAATCAGTTTTTGAAGACCAAATATATAGCAAAAACTGACTTAAAGTTAAACCCTTTCGTGAATACTGCCCCAGGTGTTTTACTTTGTTGTAAACAAATCTTAATTTTGTCTAAAACATATAATACAGTTATCTATAAATTTAATTAAATACATATCAAAATTCATATTGTTAAAAATGTGCAGATCAGAGAAGGACTACCGTAATATATCGGATTTTTAAAAATGTTAATGAACATAAACATTGATATTCAATTATTATCTTAGTAGATCTGGAATTACATTATGCTTCCAATAACATTGCAAGTGCAAGCAACACATTTAATTAAAACTTTAACAATAATGTTATTAAATTGTATGTAAATATTCTGGGTAAATTTGGACAATTTATAAAGTTTATAAATAAATGTACTTGATATTTAAAATTTGTAAGGGATATTTTAAATTCCAATGATATAAAATAATGTATAAAGATGATCATTAATGATATTCTGCTAGCAGTATCATTCATGCTTTAGTTATGATAAATTTCTTTCTCTAAAGAATTGATCCAAAGCTCATTGAAAACAATATGTAAACAGCATTTGGAATTTAACCAAAGAGAAATTGGTTTGATATTGCTTAGCAAGGAAATTATAAAGCTTAAATATTGAATGTGATATGTAAATGCTAATAAATACATAATGAAGCATTCATAAAATATTCATAATCACAAATAGAATGTGTGGGTGGTGCAAATAGTGTGCATTTTACTGTTTTAGTATGTATTGTTCATATGCAACTTTAATTGCAATTGATCCCCTGTTTTTGCGTAATAAGCACAATTCTTTAAATTTACTTATGTCGTAGCGGTCGCCCTAACGAAATCATGTAAAATCGTTAACATTGCAGTGTAACCAAAAACTACATTTTGCTTTTAAACCATCCTTGCTGGTTTAGGCGTACTGTTATTTAGGGCATCTCGGGTTGCCTTCAGCATGGAGAGGGTTAAATATAACTTGTTTTTTCTCCAACAATCTCATTGCTTTTACCATTATTGTGCTCAGTCTTACCATAACTTAACCCTCTCCATGCTGGAGGCAACCAGAGATGCCCTAAAGAGATGTACCTGTGCCTAATCCAGCAAGGAGAGGGTTAATGTCACATCATGGCAAATTAAAGATATTCTAGCTAAAGATTGACATTGCAACACTCAAACTAGTTTTACCTTTCTTCACTTGTTGTCATTGGATACCTTTGTATCTGCAGTAAATTTGCAATATTGATCTACTCCTTATCTACAGATTTACTGTCAAACAATCTTAACTTGTCCTTCATACTTTAAAGACTACATTCACTTTGAAGCCTTTGTCGATGTTAAACATGCAAAGTCATCAAAGGCAACGTGCAAATTAATTAGTTTACTGACTCAGAGATCTAATGATTGAGCTAATAAGATTTCTAATAAACTGTAATCAAAGTTGTCTGGCTGATATATTAGAGACAAATGTTTGTATAATATCATTTAAATATGCCCCAAATCAAAATTAAAGTATTTCGGGATTGTACTTACGGTATCCAATTAACTTGAAAAAAACACAATTAAATAGTTTTTAAAATCGAGCCATATTTTTTTCTGCACTAATTAAAGAGCCACTGCCATTATGACAGATAAGACATTTATACTTGGTCCTCCTGAATAAACACAAAGTCAAAATGAACACAGAAAGTGTGTAAAGGGTTAAATACGGGTAAATGTCACGTCTTATTATGAAGCAGTGTATAACATGATTAACCCTATCCCTGCTGGATCGATCACAATCGCTGTTCTATGAGGCATCTGTTGTATTGTTGCTTACAGGAGGTGGAAGGTTAACGACTGCCTTGTATTGTATACTCCACAGGGAGTTGAGAATAGAAAGGAGAGCACACTGGTTTGCTGACCAAGATATAGACAAACATGTAATTGGTCTACATTTGTACTTGACATAGTTGAGATAAAGTTTTCAAATGAGAATGAATTATAAATATATCTGCTGACATAAATGTAGCACAATAAGCACATTTTCTACCATGAATTTGGCGCAATAGAAATGTGCACATTATTATTATCATTAATATTATTATTAATATTATCATTATTATTAGCATAGGTGGATCTAATTTCTTTCTCCCCAACATTAATTTTATTATCTACTGAAAAATCGTGTCGGTCATTGTTCACCCCTCCCTTTTACAAACTTCTGCAGCCAACTATGATATAATATATATGGCATCTTATTTTTATTGTTCGGGAAGTAATCATTACCATACATGAACACTAACAGTTGTGAATACAGTTCAAAATGGAAACTATTGCAGCCTCCCTTTGAAGGCAAAAGTCGCAACATCCCATTCGGGAATTGTCTTTATGGCAGCCATCACTAATCGTATCCATCCATGTAAAATGTCGAAAGATGTATATCCATCCAAGGTGAAGACAGAACTGGGCGAGACACACAGATAATAAAGACACATTTTGCACACAATAATTATTGCCGAGAATAATGTCGGGAAAGAAATTCACGGGAGGTCGTACTTCTTGAAATGTCTCTTCAAAGCTTCTGCGTATTCCTGGTTGGCGCCCTGGGGCAGCGAGGCAGACCTCTTCTTGTTGCGGAGTTTGCTCCCTTTGCGTTTCAACATCGTCTTTATGCTTTTGAACGGGTTCAAGTCTGTCGGCGAGCTCTGATTCTGCTGAGGAGACTGCGGAGATTGCGGCGACTTTGGAGACTGCTGCTTGGGACTGCGACCTGGAGACTGTTTAACCCTTTCCATGGCACACAAGTCCACACTGGACATAGAATGCGGCCTTGATTTCACCCTCTCCCCTTCCCCGTTTGCCAATCGCGAAATATCCTTGGGAAGGGAACACGACTTTGGAATGGATGCCGGCACATCGTCTACGACGTCGCAGCCGTTGATGAATATGTCGTCATCGTCGATCTTGTCGTAGACCTCATCCTCAAACTCCTGGTCGAGGTCGATCTCCAGCGGGAACTCCAGCAGGGGGTACTCGCTGCTGCGTTGCTGCGCCGACATCTCGATCATGCTCCGCGGACGTTCCTGACACGGCACGCTCATCCTCCTCTCCTTCCTCCTACCTCCTCTCTTCTTCCTCTCGTCGGCGAGGTTCTCCTGGCTGGACGACCGCGCCGTCAGCTCCTCCAGCGTGTCCAGTGGTTCCGGGTGGTGCAGCTCGAAGCTGCTGCGGTGCCGTCTCAACCGCTCGCACATCACGCTGAACTTCAGCTTGTGCGCCTTCTCCTTGGCCACCCTCTGTCCGGGGGTCAGCGTCTCCGGCTTCTCGTGGTTCTGGCTGAAGCCGTTGGTCCCCGAGGTCACGTGGAGGTCCTTCAGCGCCGCCACCAGCTTGTGGTTCTGCGTCGTCAGGTCGTCGATCTCCGCCCGCTGAGATTGGATCTTCTTCTCCTTCGCGGCCAGCACGGCCACCACCTGCTTCTGGTCCTTTCGGAACTGTCCTTCCATAAAGAGGAGGTGCGACACCACGGTGCGGATCTGGCGGTCCTGGTGGTCTTTCAGCCTCTGAAGCTCCACGTCCTTGCGGTGCAGCTGAGCGCTCAGCGAGGTCGTCAGGCAGTTGGCCTTGACCTGGTGCTGGTGGAAACACGTCTGTGTGCGGTGCATCGCTTTCCTCGTCTGCTTCAACTCCGTCTGGAGGACATCAATCTCCTTCCTCATCTGAAAAATAAATCCAATTTAATAATGATGAAGGGAAAAAGTGAATTATAGTTTTACTGGGGTATTTTTTGTTTGTTGGTATTTTTTTTTGGTTCTTGTTTTTCGGTGTTTTTTACTTGGTGGGTTTAGAGTCATTTTCAATATTTTTTATCTCACAGCAAGAATCTTTCACCCATATGAGATGAAGATGAAGGAAGTATTGTGAATGCAAATTAGTGTTCATCATGCTCATAGTGCCCTGGGGATCACACAACACAACACAACACAACACAACACAACACAACCTGCCTTTCATAGCACTAGTACTAGAAGGCTTCCATTCACATGTCCATGCCGTCCTTTCAAATTGTCCTGTTGAGCAGGAATGCCCAATACATAAAAGCCTCATTGTAAAGATAGTAACTGACAACTTCCCAACAAAACTAACGATACCTACAGCGCTACTGTAAAACAGGTCTTGGAATGTACGGAGAAGATTAGATAACACAGATATTTATCGAGAGCACGGAAATGCAAATATTTCTCTATCTAAAAACTACGACCTGTCCTTGATGTACAGTGAATGACAAACAAAGGACAGTCTGTGCTGAAAGAGAGTTATGTGTATTAAAGTTCAAGTAAACAGAATTCGTGGTTGAAAAAGATTCAAGTATAGATAAATAAAGCCTAAAACCATGCATTTTCTACTTACAAAATGTCCCATAGCAATACATCTTAATAATTAATATACATATATATATGAATCGCCGAAGTACATTGACCCAGCATACTGTCCTTGTGAACAATGTGCTATAGAAATAAATAAATTATATTATTATTATTATTATTATTACTACTGACATTGTAGTTATCGCCTATGGGTGAGATATTCCCGCCGCGACAGAAAACATTAATTCAATCAATCAAATCAGTAGTAGTAGCAGTAGTAGTAGCAGTAGTAGTAGTAGTAGTGGTATATTGTATTTTGTAGTAGTAATAGTAAAAGTACATGTAGTATATTTTATTTTGTAATTGCAGTTTAGGGACACTTTAAAGATTCTTTCAGCTTGTTACTATGAGTATTATTAATAATATTACCATTACCATACAATATTTAAGTTTAATTTATATCTTACATGCATATTTCTCATTTACTGGTAGTCTAAAAGTACGTACTACCAATATGTTGTTGTTTTTCTTTCTTCCAACAGGGGGCGTGTTAGTACCGACTAGTCGACTACGGTTTCTCTAGTCAACAGTTGATATAATTTACTAGTTCCCGACTATTCGATTAATCATACCGGCCCTAGTTTACATGTAGAAACCTCACATTTGATTCGTACGTATAGGTGTATACTGTTTACGACATGTGTGTCACGTACATACATCATGGAAATGTTGATATCGTGAGTCCACCTCGGTGTGCATGAGCTCACAGTATACATCCTACATGCCGCTATGAATGATCATCAACCGGCTTAATGAATTGTGAAGCATTGAGACGGTGTCCTTGCCACTGACGACGTCCACAGATTAAGACGGCCGTTAGCCCACACGGTGATCTGTGAGACATTAGTGGTGGTAAATGGTCCATAAACAATTTGATATATGGCCGCATCAACTTTGATCCATTGCCGCGCGACACACCATCAAATCTCTTCTCACACTGCCTGGTGACTTTACAGATGTAACTCGGATTTATTGGCCAGGTAGAAATAACTGTACTCTGACCTTGTGAGATGATCTTCTGTACAATGACCTGTAAGTGATGACATTCTGTACATTAACCCCCTAAGTGATGACATTCTGTACATTAACCCCCTAAGTGATGACAATCTGTGTATTGACCCCTAAGTGATGACATTCTGTACATTAACTCCCTAAGTGATGACATTCTGTACATTAACCCCAAGTGATGACATTGTGTGTATTGACCTTAAAAGATGACATTTTGTACACCTACTTTAAAAGATGACTGCATACTGACCCCTAAATGATCAAATTATGTACACTGACCCCCTAAGTGATGACATTATAATACTGACCTTAAATCATGACATTCTGTACTCTGATATCTAAGTGATGATATTCTACCTTACATCATGACATTCTGTACTCTGATATCTAAGTGATGATATTCTACCTTACATCATGACATTCTGTACTCTGATATCTAAGTGATGATATTCTACCTTACATCATGACATTCTGTACTCTGATATCTAAGTGATGATATTCTACCTTACATCATGACATTCTGTACAATGACCCTTAATTCATGACATTCAAGGACCTCCAAGTACGGTAATGGCATTCTCTACAATGACTCCAAAGTGATGACATTCTGAATACTGACCTCACAAGAAATGACATTCTGAATACTGACCTCACAAGAAATGACATTTTGTATACTGACCACCTAAATGATAACATTGTTTCTCGTGCACTATCCTATACTTAGCAAAACATCGTTCCATATGAATCTGAAGCATCCCCTACTGTAAAGCGACCCTGCACAATGACGATGTTGACCGTTTAACTCCCCAAACTGTCACTTTTAGCACTTTCATTGCACTAAATTAAAAGTATTGAAATATTTACAACCCTTGCTGTATTAAATTATCGTATTTACGGCCCCGTCCTTGTTCAAGTTTATTATACATACTCAATACCGACCAATGGCTATGTTTAATCTCAGGGTTTTATCCCCCTGGTTACAGCACGACATGGGAGTACGGACCGTTTACAACTAGTTTAACACCAATGTACTTGTCCATTAAATCCTGAACGGTCGTAAATCAGTCGATTCATGCGTTCAATATCCCAGGGTATGAGGACTCCTTAAGTTTATTAGTATGTCCGTCCAAATATGTTCACATGAACCAGTACTAAGATGTTGTCTCACAAAACTATGCCTGGCCCTGAGATTACAAAACGTTTTTTAGCACAAATTCATGCTCAACAAATGTTCACAAATCTGCATATAAAATTTGAGCTTGAGCATGAAATCTTACTCAGAACATTTCGTAATCTCGGGGCCTGGCTAAGCAGAAACGTTCCGAGTACCATTTCATGCTCAA
The DNA here is from genome assembly GCA_034780755.1 of Lepetodrilus elevatus. Lineage (NCBI taxonomy): Eukaryota > Metazoa > Mollusca > Gastropoda > Lepetellida > Lepetodrilidae > Lepetodrilus > Lepetodrilus elevatus. Next base: position 15,983 of record JAVCKZ010050967.1, read on the forward strand.
GCTCAAATTTTACAAATTGGAACAAAATTGTAGTGAAAATGTGTGTAATCTTGGGGCATAGGTATATGTATGACAGTGGAGTCGCTACAAAAACTGTTGGCAGATTACAAACCTTAAAGGCTTAAATTCGAATTTCAGTTCTTTAAAGATTAGCTTTTATACTTTCTCATTCTGATAGCTATCCTACTGAATCCCTCTACATCAATGTAGTTAGTTCTTAATTTCAAGTAAATTCATTGCAATTCATCATGATTTGTGTCCCGATATGTCTGACAATGTATCATCTTTAGATGTATAAGGATAGTCTATTATATGAAAAAACGTAAGTTTGAATGCGACTCTGGAGGACGAGACACGATCAGCCTCCAGTGCCAGACCAGTGTCAGGATATCGTGCCACTCAGTCCCATACGGATAATTATCAAATCTGTTATCGGATAATTTCAAAGGCGTAAGCTGGAGACTTGTTTGTACAATGGGCCAAGTTGTAGTGCACGATTACAGCTACAAACTTGTCCTACTACTGGTATGTACAACTTGTCCTACTACTGGTATGTAAAACTTGTCCTACTCCTGGTATGTAAAACTTGTCCTACTCCTGGTATGTAAAACTTGTCCTACTGCTGGTATGTAAAACTTGTCCTGCTGCTGGTATGTATAACTTGTCCTACTGCTGGTATGTAAAACTTGTCCTACTCCTGGTATGTAAAACTTGTCCTACTACTGGTATGTAAAACTGTTGGCTGGTTTATTGGGGTTCATGGCTGCTTTCAATATTTTTAAACTCGTATCACGCTTGGCATGTTTTGTATACACATGTCCTGCTTGTACTAGGCCAGATTTCCACCAGCTGGTAGTGTTAGCTCACGGAGTATCCAAGCTGACCATTCATTGGTTTACCCACGCAGGGGAACAACAACTACTGTACCAACGTCTTTTGGTACGAGTAATATTTATTAGGAAAACTTCCAGGATCCATGAAAGTTTTTCCAATAAATATTGTTGAACCTTTTGCCTCGACCTACCACTTTCCAGGCAGACACTCTAACCACTAAACCACGGAAGCTGTGAAACTTTTATGTACAACTTACAGACATCGCACACCAGTCCTCCCTGGATACAGAGCAGTCTGTGGGGACGCTACTGGGGTTCCCTGGACTAAGTCAGGCCAAACGTGGACACATAATAATATGCTGATCACACCTGAGACAACAACAAATACGAGTCTGACAACAAATCAACCGATACAATGTGCTGCCAGAACTAAGACATCCATCTAAAAGTAACACTCAGCACCGTACTGGAATCACAACTACCGGTAGTGTGAGAAAGCCTCCTGGTAACACTGGGTAACACTACACTGTAAGCCTGAAGAGCAGTGCTCAACATTGTCAACTTGTTATTGAAACTATAATTACCCTGTATACACTAAAAGAAAGGACCATACACACACACACATACACACACACACACATACACACACACACACACATACACACACACCACACAGACACACAGACACACACACACACCACACAGACACACACACACACCACACAGACACACACACACACCAAACACACATACACACAGACACACACACACAGACACACACACACACCACACACACCACACAGAGAGAGAGAGAGAGAGAGACACACACACACACACACACACACACACACACATATGTATTCCCCACACAGGAAAATCACCAAAACATTGAAAAACTCTTAACCCTCTCTAT
>JAVCKZ010050978.1:0-32890 GCA_034780755.1 Lepetodrilus elevatus
TATATTTATGGTATATTTTTTTTATATTTTTTTACTAACTGCTAATATTATATAGAAAAATAAAATAAATATTAAAATATTATGATTAAATACGTGCAAGTATGATCTTGTCTCTTTAATAAAAAACGAAAAATAGCCTTGAAACAAAACCAGGCAAAATAGTAAAGATATTAATGATTTTACTCTACTTCATTCACCACATTATCTAGCTCTGGTCTAATCGTAAAAAGGCAAAATAGTAACAATGGTAATGATTTTACTCCACTTCAATCACCACGTTCTAACCTCAGTCTTCTGTTCCACATCCAGTGAAGTTGAACGAACTGCAGGCAGCGTCTGACTCGTTTGAGCGGGCGTTGGAGATGGCGCAGTCCCAGAACGACCACGCCGCCGAGGAAGCCATTAAGAAAGCCCTGGAAGACGTCAACGATAAAATTGTGAAGGGCGTGAACGACGAAAAGGACGATGATGAAGAGGACAGGACGAAGGACAATCAGGACGATGCCAAAGGTCGGTGAAGTCCCGCAGATAATGATTTCTTAGTTATTAAAACGTATAGTCCCGCACAGAATATAATTATTTTTTAGTTCACAGTACTGCAGATACAATGGTTTCTTAGTTCATGCAGTCCCGCAGGTACTGATGTCGTAGTTCACAGTCTCGCAGAAAATGCTTTTTAATTTAGTTTATAATATCCCACGGAAAATGTCTTCATGCAGTACCACATACTGATTAATGATAGACCTGTAAACACTTCTTTGTTATTCGCCTCATTGTCTTATTCAGTTAGATATTTATTTTTCATTTTCTTCAGCCTTTTTTTTTTTTAATGAATTAATCATGTTAATTGACAGTGTCTACCATATTACAATCGAGATAATAATACAACCTGAACATTATAAAAATATTTAAAAAATAAAAATAAAATGTTAAAAGCACCCAATTTCAGAATGAATCATAAAATACATTATGCACTCTGCAATATTGTTTCATGTGCTGCATTGCTAGTCACTAGTGTGTTTTTACCCACTGTACTGTCATTGGCTTTAACACGCGATTGCACGAGTTGTTTACAATTGCTGTCTTGTTTACGTCAAGATGAAGAAGAGAAATATGAGGACGATTATGACGAGGATGAAGGTAGTATAGACGGTTGCGCTGCACTAACTTGTGTAACTGCACCATATCCAAGCAAGCCCAATTATAGCACAGCAGATGAGAGTACAGCCTCTGTATACTGGCCTACATTGGTGCCTTCCATACCTGCAGTCACACCCTGTCACATCAAATCACACACAGTCACACTAATGAGCATCACACACAGTCACACTATCATACACAGTCACACACAATCACACCACCACACACAGTCACACCATCACACACAGTCACACTGTCATAAACAGTCACACCATCACACAGTCACACCAATGATCATCACACAGTCACACACAGTCACACCATCACACACAGTCACACCTACATTGATACCTGCAGTCACATCAAATCACATATAGTCACACCATCATACACAGTCACACCAATGATTGTCGCATACAGTCACACCATTACACAGTCACACCATTACACAGTCACACGATTATGTACAGTCACACCATCACACAATCACACCATCATACAATCATACACAGTCGCACTATCACACACAGTCTCACCATAACATCATCACACAGTAACACCAATGGTCATGACACACAATCACACACATTCAAACCATCCCACACAGTCACACTAGCACACAACCACACCAATTGTCATCACACCAATGTCACACCAGTCTCATAACCTGGGTGAATAATGCATCCAAAAATGATATGGCTTGCTTTCATAAAAATAAAAAATGCCTTACACTCCCTGGCTTGTAGCTCAATAACTCATGTATAATGTTATATATCCATGTTCATACTTTACTACAATAAACAACCAATAATACTTCACTTGACTCTATTGGTAAATCATTAAATTAATTTGGATTATATAGCCCAGTGTTTATCATCATCAGTATCTCATAGAAATTAAAACATGGATATACTGAGATGCCTCCACAATCTCAAGTCATCCACCCCTGTTAACACACATTATCCACCCCTTTCAACCTGTCAGCCACCTCAACCCACCCATCCACCCACCCCACCCCACCCCACCACCCAGGGCATCTAGTCCTTCTATTCAAGCTATCAACCCCTACCTAGCTAGCATCCACCCCACCTCTGGATCATCCACCACCACCACCATCAAAGTTATCAATCCCACCACCCAGAAACGGTTATTCAGCCCAGGGTTTCTCCAAACCGCAATCCTGCGTCCCATACGCAAAAAAAATAAATCAAGTTTGGACGCACTTTATTAATACAAAATTGTTGATAAGTATATATCAACATGTGTCCCAGGACTCTAAAAAATTGAAACCTAAGTGGAACCCTGTTCAGCCCCACCATTCACATTACACACCCTACCACAAGTCATTTACTCCTGTGTTGTTCAGCCCACTTTTTGGGTTATTGATATACTCGTCCTACCCACCCACCCCTCCCACACACATCCCACCACCTAAGGTCATCCACACCATCCACCAAGGTGATTTCCACACTCATTCAATCCAACATCACCACTATCACCCTCTATCATCAACTCTCTCAATTTCAGTGTCTGTCGTTTGCTTTATGAATTTGTTGGCGTTCTCTATAGGACCTAATGTGATGGTTTTGGTGTCTTTACTTTAACCCTCTCCATGCTGAAGGCAATCATAGATGCCCCAATGAGCAGTGCTTGTGCCTAATCCAGCAGGGAAAGGGTTAACAGTACCTTAGCACAATTTTCAGGAATTGACATTTTTGCGAAAAGTGATGAAAATAATACACACACAGATTGCCAAATTGTTTATTATTCTTTAATGCAGAATCAGACCTGTTTATTGCTTCTATTGGAAGAACATATTTTGTGATAATTTTTACAGTGCTTTTGCCATGACACTCCGTAATTAATGAATTAGGTAATGGACATTTGAGATTTTCTATCTCTGATTCTGTTACAAATCTTTTAGAGATCAAGTGTCATACATTGCGCATCATTTACACTTAAATTACAAATAAGATTGTTTTGGAAATCCCAAAAGTGTGCTATTGTACCTTTTATGATATTGGACATGTAATTTTCAATTTCAGATGACAACATTAGTTTCATGTTTCAATGATTTGTTCTCTCCCACACTATGAAACATGAAATTTTAAATGGTTTCATGATCTGCTAATATTATATATTCTTTGAATTGCAGGATTTATATATGTGATTTTGCATAATTTGTAATACTGTATGAACAATCTTCAGTCGCATTCTTCCAGTGGGAAGTTTCGTCAACCAATGAATGTTTTATGTACTGGTATTTTAGAAAATGTTTACTAAGATTTTTTTTGGTTTCTTTGAAATATTCCACATGAATTTCCCTATTTTTTTTATTATGTTCAACATTTTCATTTCTAGGAAGCAAAAGTCCCAAAGTAGAGGTGGAATCTTCTAAGGATGATAAAAATGATACCAAGAATGATAACAGTGATAGCAAGAATAGTAGAAAAGGTTATCATAAAATATTTGCATGTTGTATTATATCACACTGCTTACTAACATGTGCTCACACTATTGTTGTGTGTTCAGTATCTGTGTGCTAACAATGTCTGGCTTTAAATATTTATTTTATTTAGGCTGTGGCCAGTTGATTCCCTGGTTTACGGATCTGCCGACCCCGATTTGTTTCCACTTTGGAAAATTAAAAATAATTAAGTAAAGGATTGCTATATAAAATGTTAGGGGTCCATACAGACCCCATTGGTGGGCTAGGTGTTTTACCTTAGAGATTACCTTTTGTTTGTAAAACATATCAAAATTATATTTCTATTTTCTATATGGAAAATTAAGGAATACACAAAATCTGGAAAGTTGTAGTTTAATAATATTACTGTTATCGTACAAATATATGACCCCCCCTCCATCCATCATACGAGGGCTAAAATCTGTGATTAAAACATGCTAAATGTATGTATGCATATACAAACTTTAACTCTTTGTCTATCGTTTCTCTGCATCTTTATTTGCCTTTTAAAACATTTATTAACATCTAATGCTTGACTTTTCAAACTTTCACATACCTTTGTTATACTAGTATTCTATTTTTCTCCCTTATATTTGCTTTTCATTTCTTGATATACTGTAAGTGCATGTATTAACAAACTATTCGTATTAATTTCGCACCAGAAAAATGAAGGGCCAGCAAATATGTTGTGAGTGGAAGCTAGATCTATCAAATTTGGGAACTCAAATTGAAGGAAATGTTACCATTGTTCTTCTTCCAATGAATACCTTGATGAGTACCTATACCTTAGGCCTAATTGTAGACATTTGGAATTCTTCATAGTTAGTTCTCAACAATATATAGATCTAAATTTACATGTCTAAAAAGGGTACAGTTCCTTAATTAATTAATTCTATTCTGTATATATATATCTGCTTATTGTTCTTCAAATGTATTCTTGCATTGCTCAAGTAAATATTTATGTTTCCAAATTAAAACATGGACTTCAATTGTAATAACAATTACTTTATTATTCATTTGGTAGACATAAAAGTTATATTAATTGTATATCTTGACTCCTATATTTGATGTAAAAAAAAATACTATTATTATTTTTATTTTTTGTGTGTCTTTTATTCATAGCCAACCAACTTTATGTTTCAGATTCAGACTCAAGTGACGAAGATAAGAAAAATGCAAAAGGAAGTAAAAAATAGGACTGACAAAATCTGATATGGAAAGTGATTGCAAATCTCATCTATGAAAACTCTACACAACACTGGAATTCAATTACCGGTATAGGCAGTAATGATGTTCATCTTTTACATTGAAAAATGTTGTCAGTGTTAATATACTTTTCTATTTATGTTATACTAGTATTTTGAATTTTTATTTTCGTAATGTGTTGTAATATTGTGTGTAATAATGATCACATTCTCAGCTGAAAGGCCATGGATGATGTTAAATGATAAAGTATTAATATTTCCTTATACAAAATAATGTTACTGAAAATCACGGAATCAGCTATGAAGTCTGTTTTTGCTCAAGCCTCTAAAGTCTGCGTACATTGTTGACCGTCTCAAAACATGGGAGGTATGTGCTAGCCATAGTAAAATTGTGTCAGTTCATAAGAATATTAAGGTTGTTTTATTTTACTGAAGTATGTACATAACATAAGTTACGTAACATACTTACATAGTTTTTACAGTTCTACACAATAATATTGCAGTGTCAGCAAGAAGGATAATCAAACCTTTTATACGTTGTGTTGAGCAATTTGATTCTGTGAACCCTCAGTACTTTTCTGAAATCATGATCTTAGCAGTACATTATTACCCCGGTCAATGGATCTATGTGCTCCCATTTCACCTTCTCAACTCCCTGGGGAGTATACTCTATTTTGCTGTGATATGTATTTCCTGTTGCCATGTACAGTAAGCATGTCTGTAGTTCTTAGTCACACCAGTGTCAATCCAGAATACAGACTTAATAGAATGTATATTTCTATAGAATCAAATTCAAATATTGCAATGGTTGTGTATACATTTACCATAGAATCAAATTCAAATGTGCTCTATTGGTGTACGACTATTATCATGTAACAACTACGCAGTGATTTACGTTTTTTATATTTATTGCTATCAGATTTTGTAAATTTCGGAAAATTTGATTTAAGTTTGCTGGTAATATATTGTATGTAGTTGATGTTTTTATGGAGTAAATCCAGTGTTTATTGTCGATGGTAATTAAATAGAAAATATCATGTCAAATATTTTAATATAGAAAATACTTGTTAATTCATGTACAGTGTACTTTACCAAAAATGAATCCGTCCATTTTGTCCGTCCAAAGAAAATATTGTTAATACAGTCTATGTTAGTTATACAATGGTACATTGTAACCCTCTCCCTGCTGGAGTATGCCCAGGTACATTCCTTTAGGGCATCTCTGGTTGCCTTCAGCATGAAGAGGGTTAGTTGTAACAAGATGAAATATGGATGTGCAGTCTATTGTCATTTTCATTATTCTTATTAATGTCATTACATTTTCTTTTTAATTCAGCAATTTACAACAGTTTTGAGATGAAGTTTATTTCTGTGTACTACACAATTATAACAACTTTATATTTATTGAATTTTGGTTCAGACTCTACAACTGAAATAAATATTATTTTATATTATTTTATTGTGTTGGCTTATTTTTGTTTGTGTGTGTGTGTGTATGTGTATGCTTATTGTGTGTGTGTGTGTGTGTGTGTGCATGTGCGTGTGTGCGTGTGCGTGCGTGCATGCATGGTCTGTGTGTGTGTGTGCTGAAAATAAAAGCCACAAATAATTTTTCTTGATAATAAAACAGCATGTAAAAAGTTAGAATTCCCTTAGTACCTCTCTATGTGATTGATGGTAATTAACTTCTATGGCACAGTGGTTGTATTTCGGATTACAAACCTTAACATTTGAGTTTGAACTTGTCTGGGAAGGTGGTAATCATCTTGGTTGTAGAGAATAGTTTCATATTCTAGACTACATAAGTACAGATATGCTAGGATACAAAATTAGTTACAGAATTACAGATATTGTACACTTATCATCACCCTTGCTTTTTTCTGTACCTGCCTTTATGTCTAGGGTAGTACTCCTTTCTAATGTCCAGTACATGTTCAGTACATGTCTAGTACATGTTCTGTTCTTTAGAATGGGGTGAGCCAGCACAGCACAGAGTAAATTGCCAATGGCAGCCATGTTGGATTGTGTACTGTGCTGTCTGCACCACCTATTTCGCTGGTACATGTCCCGGACAGAAAGTACACTGCGCGGTGTTGCTCCTTTCTAACCGCACATGTCTCAGACATGTCCCGGACAGAAAGTACAGACAGCACATGTACTGGACATTAGAAAGGAGCACTACCTAGGTCTTACTGTATGACAGCACCATTACAGGATTTCCTCCCTATATAAACAGATCACTAAAATACTGAACATTGACATGATGTAAATCCTCAACACCAAGTCAAAAGAACTATTGCTTCAGTTAGCAGTAGCCAATAACCATAACGAAATACATGTATTGTATTGTATTTTATTTTATACAACATGACATAATTTACCTGAAATATTAATACATATAATACAAGTACATGTATACATTTGCATAGAATTGTAAGTGTACAGAGATATACGGCAGGAGAGTTTGTACAAATAAAAATAATTGAACAAAGAATTTGGTAACTTTGCCAATACATAACAGAACAACTCGCGGAAATTAATTTTATGACGATCATATTTGTAATATATTTCATTATTAAATCGAACAATGACATTGAGTTTAATGGAAATTTAATAATTTCCATTAACCCCATGACAATCCATGAATATATCTTTACATTTGTACATGATTAAATCATATAATTAAATATGACTTTTAATAATTTTCATGATATTAATATTTTGGAATTCTATGAAATTATCTGAAGGACATGTATCGACATTGAAAATGTTTATTGTTATCATAACATAATTGGTCTTTGATACCTATAATTCATTAACATATTTAACACTAATATACACATTAATAATTAAAATTATTATTGTGCTTATGGGACCCATTGCGCGACACTCTTGTAGCGCTACAATAGTTGCAACTGGGTTCCCGCCACAATAGAAAGCATTGACCTTACAATAGGTGTAGTTACAGAAGCATTTGTAAGGTCAACGCTTTATATTGTGGCGGAGCCCAGTTACAACTATTGTAGCGCTACAAGAGCATCATGCAACGTGCCCCTGGTTGTATTCCATATACTAGTACACTACACAGTGAAGCAGTATCAACATTAGAAGTGCTGTATTGCATCCATTAGATTCTGAACTAGTCGTGTTCAGCAGTTTTTCTTGTTAACGTTTGAATGGTAATGCAGTCGAGTAATGGTTCTTTGTTCAAGAAGTAGAGAAGAGGGGTATGATGGATGGATGGATAGAAGAATGGATAGAAGTATGGCTTAATAGATTTATGGATGGATAGAGGAATGGATTGATAGATTTATGGATGGATAGAGGAATGGATGGAAGTATGGATGGATAGAAGAATGGATGGAAGTATGGATTGATAGATTTATGGATGGATAGAGGAATGGATGGATTGATGGATAGAAGAATGGATGGAAGTATGGCTTAATAGATTTATGGATGGATAGAGGAATGGATGGATAGGGGAATGGATTGGTGAATAGATACAGGAACTGATAGATAGGGGATGTGTGGATGGATAGAGGCATGGATGGATGGATGGATAGATGGATGGATATAGTTATCGATAGATGGAGGTATGGATGGATAGATAAATGGATAGAAAATAGAAGTATTTATAGATGGATTGATAGAAGAATGGATGATACAGAAGTATGTATGAATGGATAGAGAATGGATGGCTAGAGGATGCATGTATAGATAGATAGATGTATGAATGGATAGATAGAAGTCTGATGGAGGGATAGATAACTTATGGATGGATAGAGGAATGAAGGATAGATGGATTATAGAGAAATGAATTGATAGATGATGTATGTATTGATAGATAACTTATGAATGGATAGATAGATGGAGGGATAGATACAGATAGGTATGGATATATCAAGGTACAGATGGAAGTTTTGATGTGTATACATGTACTTATGTATGCTATGGCTGGAAGGAGGGATCTATAGATGCAATAAAAAATAGTCGGATGACTTCAAGATGAGCATATTACCCGTATAATCATCAAATGCGGTGTGATCAGTGGTTCTAATAACGGTGTCCTGGTAACGTAGTGTAGCCATGTGTGATATAAAATGCTCCTACTGTTCTTGGCCAGTGTATCGTTTCTTGAAGCTCTCATATCCACTATGAGACCATAGCAGTCTCGTAAAGGCCCAATCCCCGTGTATTAGAGATGGCTACAAGCATCTGTATGGTCTTGTACATGAGAGCTTCCAGAAACGATATCCAGAGGGGTTGAAATTGCAGCAGAAATTGAACACGATCCAAGAAAACTGGCTAAATCCCAGGATTTACCTAGCTCTGTTTCTATTCTTTTATATGATTATGAGAAATAGTATTATACATACCGGTAAAATACTACGCTGTCAATTAGTTGCCCAAATAATTTATTCGCAAATAGTTCTTGCTTGCAATATTTGAAAATATTCTCTTATTCATGTGATAATTGTTTTCATGAAACTTAATGACTTCATAAATAAATTTGTTCCATGAAATTTGTTGGGCGAAATGAGTTTAATATGACTGTTAATGGCATGACAAGTTCTTTTATCTTCCTCAAACAAAGACAGCTCACAAAATCAAATTAAAATTAAAGGTACCCTGCCAGTTTGGGATGTACTCTTTATGTCAATAGCCAAAATTGTAGGACAAATGCTCTTTTATTGCCATCATAAAAAAAAATATGTATTTGCCCATTTAAAATTTTAGTCATGTCTCTTTAACATTTTCCATGCTGCAAGCAGCCGGAGAAACCCTAAACAGCAGTGACTGTGCCTAATCCAGCAGGGAGAGGGTTAACCATTCATAAAGTTCATAATGAAGAAATGCACTGATGAATTCTGAATCAATCATGTCACTGATTTTGATAATTAATAAATGATAAAAACATGTCGAGGTTGATGATAAATGCTAAATGTGGCAATTAAAAATAATTCATTAAAAAAATGCTGTAACCGTTAACAATAACAGAACATGGCACAATGAATAACATACTCCCATTTTATAAATAATGACAATGTAAAAAATATATCTATGATATTTTCTTGATCACATATTTTGATTTAAAGGTACATAAATAATATTTGCAGTTTTGAAATTACTAATTGCATATACACATATATTAAAATGTATAATACAGAATCAATTTCAACAAACATCTTGACATCTAGTATTACTGGTAAATATTCAAAATAAATCTTACCAAAATTACTTGAAAATTAAATTTACCCGAACGATTTTACATGAATATACGAATCACCAATGATTGAAGTACATAACATTATGACCAAAACTCTTGAAGGTTCCAATAGCATGACCGGCTTGATATGCAGGATAAATATCTTCTCTGGTAATCCTCTTGTCCATAATTTACACTTTGCAGCCGTGTTGACTTAATTTATCTCCAACTTTAAAAAATATATATTTAAAAAATAAAAATTAAAAATAAAGGAAACACAACCAGTGTCTTGTTCAAATAAATGCCAATCCTGAGGAATTATCTTAATTTTCCTGAGCTCTGGTGTTAGAAGGTTATTCAAGGTACCATAGGTTATTCCAGATCGTCGAGGTTATCCCCGATACCAGATAACCCTGGTGGAAGTTATCCTGGATACAAAACCACTAGCAGTAGGTTATCTTTGATACCAGTAAACAATAGTAGAGTCGTTCCAGATACATAAAACACTGGTATTAAAGGTTATTCTAGACACCAGAAAACATTGGTAAAACAACAGCTTGGATATAAAACCAGACTGGTAGAAGGTTATTCCAGATACCAGACTGGTAGAAAGTTATTCCAGATACCAGACTGGTAGGTTATTCGATACCAGGTTATTCCAGATACCAGACAGGCAGAAGGTTATTCCAGATACCAGACTGTAAGTTATTCCATATAAATGTGTAGGTTATTCCAGACACCAAACAACACTGGTACAAGTTGTCTTTAGATTCCTAGATTGATGGAAAGTTATCCGTGAATTCATACATATTTTACTGGATACACACACTAACGCGCATCATTGCCAATAGAATGCCACACTTGATTGGTCGACAGTCCTTGAATTATAGTCACCACGGAAACCAAAATTAATCCGATTGTTGGCAAACACTCTTTAGTCTCACACAATGAATTCATCATCGCTAATTTCCACCTCTGCGATCAGAAGTTTGTTTTGAGTCAAGTTTACAACTTTTTCCGATCGTTCTTCTTTCCACGGCACCACAGAGCGTAGATCTTTGATTTGTGTGTCTCGCTGCGCGATCTGCGCTCGTAAATAATCGATCTCCTTCACCACTTGGTCCATTTTCTGAAATCGGACAGAAAGATTAATGAAAAGTTCCACAAACAAACATTGGAACAAATTTAACAAAAAGGCATGGCCTATTCCTATTAGTGCGATCTGCAAATATTTTCAGGGTAACTTCTCAAAGCTTTCATATCCAATATATATGATTCCATAGTGCTCTCTTAACCCTCTCCATGCTGAAGACAACCAGAGATGCCCTAAAGAGCACTGACTGTGACCAATCCAGCAGGGAGAGGGTTAAACGTTTTGTACTAGATATGAATGCTTTGATAAACACTATCCAGAGCGTTAAATATTATTTCGAAATTCAAACTATGACTAACAATTAAACTTACCACAGTCGATGAATCAGTTTCTGGTTTAATCCGTGCCACGGTCATAATTATCTCCCCTTGAATAATCTCCAGTGTCTTGAGAACTATTTTGGCGTCTGCTCCTAAAATGAGTCTGCCATTCACCTGAAACATGTATTGTAACTATGGTTACTTCAAGTTTGGAATAATTTGAGTTGCAATCATTTGATCAGTTGATAAATATATTACAAAACTAATTCAATCCCTGCCAATAAAGTAACAAACTGCATGGTTTGTTGGCACACACAACATTGAAACAATTGCAAATATATACTCAACAAAAATAATTACGGTAAGGGTCAGTAGCATTTTTGGACATACAAATGAATGTAGCTTTATATTATGTTAACAAAGAAGAATTTCCAAACATCTACAGGCTCCACAACAACATACTCTTCCAGATTTTGCAGTTGGAAGAAGAATAGCACCAAATTCCAAAATTTCCCACAAAATCTCTGCCGATTTATTTTGTTGAACATATTAAGAAATTGTGCATATTTAGTTAATTCTGTCCTACAGAAAATAATTTATAAATAAAATCACCTCAATAAGCAAATCCCCGGTCTCCACACTTCCTGTAGGGGAGACAATCTTCTCCATGAAGCTGTGAACGGCCACCATAGAGAAAGACGTCATCCCTGTTGCTTTGACTGGTCTGAATGCACTACCAGGGCCCCCTAGTGTAGCATACTGGCCCTGTGGTGTGGATAACACAGGAGACTCTTTAGAGGAGCCGTCCCTAAGGGCAGGTAACTCTATCACCAAGTCCTTCAGCTGAAGACTGTCCTCTAGACTGACATCCTTTTGCAGCTCGACCTTGGTTCCGTGAAAGCTGTAAACTTGGGCCAGCTGATACAGGGTCGGGTACTTGGATGCCGACTGTTTGAATCCGTTTTCATCGCCACCATTGAACTTCCAGTTTCCAGGGAGGGTTGCATATGACAGAGGGTCATCGCAAGGGACATAATTGAGGTGAAGGTCACTGCTGGCACACTGCATTCCGGGGTTAAATTCCGATATGACCTTCGGATGAATCTCAGTTGATTGAGAAGGATCCCAACCGTGTCTGTGTTCGTCCTGAATCCTTGAATCACCCCAGTGTCTGTGAACGTGTTCGCTGTTCGACCGCCCGGCACTCGGAAACTCCCCGAGCTTCAAACTCTCGGGTTTAACCCTAAATCTAGAGTCTCCTCGAATGTTGTTCTCTCTCATAGCACCTGATTCCCTGTAGGACCCGTCCCGAGGGTTCACGTTCAGATTAGGGTGAGACCCGTAATGGACGGGGGGACATCGGCTCGGAGGCGAGTGGTATTTCCCCGCAGGCTGGCAGTCATCGTAAGGCTGCTGATACATCTCGTCTTCCTTCACTGGACGGAATCCCGACACGACAGGAACGTGACCGGGATAACTCTGATCTAGACGTCGCACCCCGGCTAGTCGCTCTACACTCTGACTGCGACTCGGGAGCCGCTCCACCCTGGGACTCGTCACGTCCTCTGGGAATTGTCCGTCTCCCGTGGGGATGCGAGTATGCCCGTTGGCGCCGGATAATTCATAATAATTTCCGTTGCTCATGGTCTCTGAGTATTTGCTCGAGTAATTCCTCACGGGTTGATTTTTCAGATTCATGGCAGCCATTTTTTGATTGGTGGAATGTAAAGCAGTGGCATACGTGTCCGTATCACAATCGTTGTTGGTCGTGTATCCCGAGTCCATCGTGCTGCCGTACGAATGCGAAGTAAGAGTTGTCTGCCCTGAATCTGTGCTACGATCGCCTGGCAGTTGTGGTGTACTGTGCACTGAGAGCGTATGCCCGTGTCGCGACTGATTGGACTGGTTTCCATCATTGTGAAACATCTGTTTGTGGCTGGCGGTGTCCAAGCCGTTGGGCAAAGTCTTTGAATGTTCTCTGGAATGGTATTGGGGATATTTCTTGTGAACACGCTCCTGCATTTCTCCTCTCGAAGATAGGAACATATTGGACACCTCGTGATCTGAAGGTGTCACAGACTTCGCTGATGCCACACTATGACTGTACTGAGGTGTCACAGACTTCGCTGAAGCCACACTATGACTATACTGAGGTGTCACAGACTTTGCTGAGTTTGCACTATGACTATACTGAGGTGTCACAGACTTCGCTGAAGCCACACTATGACTATACTGAGGTGTCACAGACTTCGCTGAAGCCACACTATGACTATACTGAGGTGTCACAGACTTCATAGAAGCCGTACTGTGACTAGCGCTACTATGCAATGCCATCCTGGCTTTCATCAACTCTGTGAACCGTTTGATCCTCTCGGAAGCCTCGCTCACCGGCACATGAGGCAAGCTCCTCCTGCCCTTCAACGGAGTTCTCTCCCTTGAGGAAACACTACCGGAAGACAATCGGCCCTGTTCGGAGCCACGACTCTGCTGCGATGACCGATCGGCCTCGTTTGCCGATGCCAGGTCTTCCTGAACTGGATCCTCCGCGATGTTTCCGTTGATTTCCGTGTGTCGCCTGTCGCCACGACCTCCGGGCATCCGTTTCCGCGGACGCTTATCGGAACCGGGCAGAGTGGAGATGTTCAGCATGCTGTCGGCTTTCCGCTGGCCGACCACTGATAAAGTCAGACCCGTTGTCAGGTCACCTAAACTGTGAGCACGGAACACTTGGTCTCCGTTGGTCGCGTTACCGTTGTTGGCACTGGCTTTTCCGTGGGAGTACAGCTGGTCGTTTCCGATCCGTCCTTCGTCGTCGTCGGACTCGGACACCATGGGGAGGGTCCGTATGTCTGTGCAGCTGTAGTACGCCGATGGAGGTGCGCTCCGATCCATGGACTTCCCGGGGTGGGCGTAGTTAGAGTTGTTGTTGATCTCCCGGTGCGACTCGGATCTCTCACGCATCGCGTTCTTGTTGTACTTCGGACCTTTGCTTGACGGGATTGGGACGAAGACCCGCGAGTTTATGTCTTCCCTCCACGTGGTCTCAGACCCGCGTCTGGTGGGCGACATGAGGTCGGACCCGCTGGCATGACCCACGGATGACCCGGAAGTGCTGGAGCTGCCATCTTCCTTCCTCCACCACTAGAGAACAAAGTAAAAGTCTATTAATATACGGATTGTGAAATTGAGAGGAACTTCAAAACTACTGGATTAACTTTTGTTCACCGCTGAAGTCAACTGGAGATGTACTATGGAGTAGATATTGTGATGAAGCTAGTAGGGGAAGGGTTAAACATTGCTGTGTGGCTTATCTATAACATGAGCTAACAAGGTCAAGGTTAACAAACAGTGCGATCGATGTCCTTGCACACACATCTAGGCAAGGTTTAAATCTCAGCAGGAAGTTTATCTCTATCGTCATGAACAGTTCCCAATAGGAACATGCAAATGAAAAGTGTAGACAACACCAGAAGATAACAAAACATTTACGTTTGATAAGAACTATTCTTGTTATTATTTCCCCACATTTTCTAAATTGTCAACATTGTATCTGA
Source organism: Lepetodrilus elevatus (assembly GCA_034780755.1). Lineage (NCBI taxonomy): Eukaryota > Metazoa > Mollusca > Gastropoda > Lepetellida > Lepetodrilidae > Lepetodrilus > Lepetodrilus elevatus. The sequence goes on from JAVCKZ010050978.1 coordinate 14,986, forward strand.
CATGCAATTTAACAAAGGAGAAAATCATCTGACATGTCGCCATGACAATGACATCATATCTGAATTATATCTAGACATAGTTCTTCACTATTTAAGGCCTGATGTAACTTAAATTGGCCAGGGTATCGTTTCTCGAATCTCTCATATCCATTATGAGACCATGGTACTCTTGTAAGTTCCTAATCATCATGTATTAGACCGCTACGAGAGCACTATGGTCTCTGAGCACTATGGCCTATGAGCACTATGGTCTATGAGCACTATGGTCTCTGAGTAGACTTGAGAGCTTCGAGAAACGATACCCCGAGATTCCTGTTATAGAACATACCCGACTTTTGTGCTTCTTAACGTCATTCTTAACATCTGATGGATGCAGAGAACCATCCAACTGTCTGTACAGATGTGTGTCTGACACACTCAGGTTGGCCCAGCTGTGTGCCTTCAACATCTGAAACACATTCAGGCAACCATTATAGAAATGTAGGCAATCATTATAGAAATGTAGGCAATCATTATAGAAATGTAGGCAATTGTTATAGAAATACAGGCAATCATAGAAACACAGGCAATCATAGAAACACAGGCAATCATAGAAACACAGGCAATCAAATAGAAACACAGGCAATAATAGAAACACAGGCAATCATAGAAACACAGGCAATCATAGAAACACAGGCAATCAGCATAGACACATATAAATGCATACAATCATCATTGAAATGCAGGCAGTTCGTATAGAAATTCAGGCAACCATTATAGAAATGTAGGCAATTATTATAGAAATACAGGCAATTGTCATAGAAATGTAGGCAATTGTCACAGAAATGCTTGCAACCATTATGGAAATACACGCAATTGTCGCATAAATGCAGGCAACCATGATAGAAATGCAGCCAATTATCATAAAAATGTAGGCAATTGTCATAGAAATGCAGGCAATCAACAATCAGACCCTGTCCACCATTTCAGGTTGCCTAGACAGAATGTAGAATACTTAGAATGGGTAGTCAACAGGCATTTCTGGTTGCCTTTAATATTTGGGAATGGATAAATTCAAGATACTACCAATGAGCTACAGTTTGTTCATCACAGTACTGTATCACAAGCTTGGATAATATGAAGCAAATTCTGTATCGATTCTGGAGCCATAAATGATGAGCGGTCATTCTGCAGTTGTGCACTGATCACAACTATGCTTGTAGACTCAGAAAACAATATCATAAAGTGCATACAAATGTTGACGATTTCACACAGACATGCTACACAGTCACAGCTGGTAAACACACAGGTGTCAAGGATCCCAGCCCCACACTATCTGATCACCATCATGCTGACAACACCACACAGGGTGTAAGAGGCACAAGGTGTGCTGTGGAGCTGCTAGGTACTATCCTTTTAGTACGACTGCCTTAATGATCTCACTCCGGTGTGAGTCAGACAATCTCTGACCATCACGAGCTCGTCAGGTTATTGTTGATTACAACAAGTGCTTGGTATATGTGCGGAAACGGCATTTATTTAGATTAGTAGCTGTCGTGATGGACTTGAGGACTTTACACCAATTTCAAAAGTATGTATACATGACTATGCTTACAATGAGGTAATGCGTAATGTTGCTGCAGGAATTGTTCATGCGTGTGCTGCAAAACTGTCTTTATGTGATATTGCAGTGATCTGAGTAATTTGGGAGAGGAACCTGAGACAACGAGTGTTAGTAATACCGGTAGTGTCCATTTTCAATATCAGTATTTAAATAAAATCATTTAAATTGGGGTTTAGAGCTGCTTTTATGAATCTTCTCCTACCAGGATTAATCGATGCTTTGGCATCTCCAGTTTTCTTCAGCAGATAGGAGGTTAAACCAGATGAGCCATAGGTATTAGATGAACATAATGTGTATGAACTACATCCCTATATTTGATCTACATACAGGGCTATTACAGAAAATACTGGGTAGCATGATGCATTCTAGGAACTAGGAATACTAAATTGAGGAAATCTAACGCACAACCTACAGCACCATGATTGTCATTATATTAGTACTTGTATTAAATATTTTTAATCTTTAATTTAAAAATAATAAAATATTTAATTTCAATGTTTTTGTTTTTTTAATTGTTTTTGTATTTTACCATTACCGATACTCTCATTGTATTTATGGCTTGTCCTCTTGAGAGTCAAAATTAAAAATAATAAATCATTTCTTAATGTGCTATTGATAATCGAAAATTCGTCTTTCAGCTGCCATTAGGTAGGTCTATTCCCACCACATTGCATACCCTGGTCATTGCACGACATGGGGGCGAGTTGTACCTGTTTCGATGACTTCTTGGGTCTTTTAATCAACATCAAACATTTCTCTTCAGCACTGCAACTGTCCAGAGCGGTCAGTACGATGTCGGTATCCTCCAGAAATGCTTGAACTGGAACACAGAAATAGAAAATACCAGTAATTTGAACTGTATCGACATCTCAGATGTGACTCATGTTGGGTACATTCTGGCAATATACGATACTCACTGAGGTAACCAAGGAATGCTGGACATCTGTAGTTATCTGGGTTATTTTACACATCTCGTATCTTATAGACCAGTTTTGTTTTTAAATACACACAAACCTGACTGTATTAAAAATTATTAAAAAATGTGTGAGATTGTTTAAAAAAATACTAGTAGTAGTAGTAGTAGTAGTAGTAGTAGTAGTAGTAGTAGTAGTAGTAGTAGTAGTGGTACAGGGCTCCAGATTAACATTCAGAGTTACTTGCCCACAGGCAAGTCAGGGCAAGTAGGAAATGCACCAAAGCAAAGGTGATAAATGTTAAAAAGTAGGTTGTACGCAGTGAAATTTAACTTGCCCCTGTACGTCGGGCATATGTTAGTCCAGAGTCTGGTAGTAATAGTAGTAGTAGTAGTAGTAGTAGTAGTAGTAGTAGTAGTAGTAGTAGTAGTAGTAATAACAATAAATAATATTGCACAAACATATTGGTTATGACATCCTTGACCGAGAAGTGAAGTAAATTCTGTTTAATAAAATGAATGCTAGAAAGTTGTACTTTGTTAGGTAATTTCAACCTGAACTATAGTGCGGTTTTGATATTACGAAATCACTCACTGAATTATGGACATCACATCGTGAGCAACGCAAAATTTTCCAAATGTTTAGAGATCCTTTGGGAGTTGTATTCTCGGGAAAGAATTCCCACTGCCGGTTAATGAATGAGAAAACATTGCTGTAAACAAACGTGTTTGCGTTGGAGAGACCGTCAACTGTGACACAGACGAAAGTAAACATCACCGACCCTCAACCTTTGGTTTGTGCAGACGCGCTCCTGAACTTTCCCTTTTCGGCAAAATTCCAGGATTTTTATTTTCCCTCCAACAGAATATGACACAAATAAATGGTAACAGAAACCAGAAACCACTAAAAAAGATTGAAACGTAAACCGAACCATTACGAGATTCGAACTCGGAATAGAACAGGCGAGCTGCCCATATCAATTACAGCATATGAAAGGCTACACGCAATTAATAAAATGTTTCTCATGCAAATTCTTGAAATAAATGTAACAGGTGGGAGCTTAGTTCACAAAGAAAGTTGACAATTATGGGACGATTGCATGATATTTGCTTTATTCTTTTCAAATGTTAACGTCACATATTGCACGTGTAGAAAGCTTATTGAACAGGCTTCAACATTTAGAATTAAACAAACTTGATATATATGGTTGGAAAGACCATTAAAAACAATGAAAACTGTGAGAAAACTGTGGGAATATTAAACAAATGTCAGGTACTGAGGCAGGGCAGGAAAGAATACAGGAATAAAAAGTACATGATTGTGTCCGAGAAACATTTAATCTTGAATGTTTAGCCGCAGTAAGTTCTAACTGATCTACTAGACTATTCATATGCAGTAACTACATGTATTGGTATGTTGTTGATAGACAATTAGTGTTTTACACCTCATTAAATGTTATATCCAAACATTAACAACAATCTCCAAAACATGTTTATCATATGACATGTCTATTATATAAAAATGGTAATGATGAAAAAAAATAATTAAAAACAATATTTATTAGCCTTACTTGTCAATTTTCAATATTTCGCAAAGTTTTTTTTATTAAAATATGCGGTTTAATTTTTGGCCCAAGTGAGTTTGTTTCATAATATTTCACATAATTTCAGAGATTTAGGAACCTGCTGGTATTAACCAATTATACCTCACATGTATAAAAATACTAGATTCAAACCCAGAACTTTCTGAATCTTCAGCCAGATGCTCCATCCACTGTACCATCCCACCACCCAAAATACCCCATTGAAGTCACGACATGAGAATCACACTGACGGAAAACCGCAGACACCACTCGATCAATTCTCAATATCTGATGTAAACCGAAGCTAGACTAAAACCACGATCCTCCCCCAAGGTAAAAACCATCGATCATGACATCAAAGGACGTGAACTTGGCAGTAGAGATCACTGGACGTTCAACTAACCCTGCCGACCGTTTGAGGTTAGCGAATTAGAACTAATATCCTGATTAACGTCACTGGCCAGCATTAAGCTGTTTCTTTTCAGAACAAAGGTTGGGATGATGTCCAAACCCCGATTCCTGGCGAGACGTCACAGACGAGCCAGGTATCTGATGACGCTTACCGCTGATACATGTGGTTCCTATGGAAACCAACACTGTGGTTCCTATGGCAACCAGCACTGTGGTTCTTATGGCAACCAACACTGTGGTTCCTATGGAAACCAACACTGTGGTTCCTATGGCAACCAACACTGTGGTTCTTATGGCAACCAAAACTGGTGTTTAATTGTGTGGTGCTTATGAGAAGTAAAAATTACTATATATGGTTCCTACTGCAACCAAAACATAACATGTCCATGTTTGGTTCCTATGACAATGGACAGCAAGGCAATATTTAGTTCCTATGGCAACCAACATGTAACTGTTGTCATGCTTAGTTCATATGGCAACCAACAGTGGCCATTTGTGGTTTCTATGGCAACCGACACTTTGTCACGTGTGGTTTCTATGGCAACCAACGCTTACTGTTTTCATGTTAGGTTCCTATGACAACCAAACTAGTAAAGTGTTAAAGTGCATGGTTTCAAAGACAACTGACAACATGCATGGTTACTTTGGTAACTGAGTGATTATGGAGTAACGTCACTGCAGGAATATATATTTCACCCATTTTATGATGATGGTTACTATGGCAACTGACACTTACCGTGGCCATGTGTGGTTCCTATGGCAACCGTGTATTTGCTGGATCTCTTCTTGCGGCCAGCGAGGGTGCTGCCTGTGACGATGGTGTTGGTCACTTGCTGCGCGGTGTCGTCACTTGTGACATATACGCTCCCACACTGCACCTGAAGCGGGGGAAAACATACATTTTACTTGAGATAAATCTACGAGCTTTAAATATTCTTCAAGATTCTTTCACTTATATCACAGCTTGTCATTATGTAAGTAGTTTCATGTCCGACAGAGACAGGTGCCTCAAAATGTTAACGTGGAGCTGAATTTGGAATTCAACGCTTCTGCAGCATTATTTTCACCATTTGCGAGGGTTTAGAGTTTGTGAAATTACCCTCCATCATTGAGATGATTCTCAAGCGTCTGGACCAGCTATGACCCTCAAAAGCCTGGAGGCTAGTCCTCAGTAAGCATGGATGCTAGCGTATGTTTTACTGGACATACGTCTGTTGATTCAGGACGTGCTGAACAAAGCAATAAGCTAACAAAACACGAAAACACCCACCATTCTAAACAACGCCTCGGGGCACAGACTAGTGTTATATAGTGGAAGTGTTTCTCGATGTGACAGCATTCTGTATACTAGCTCGACAGTTACCGTAAGTTACAGGCAACCAGAGATACCTTAACCCTCTCTCTGCTCAAGGCAACCAGAAATGCCCAAATTAGCAGTGCTTTTGCCTAATCCAGCAGGGAGAGGGTTAAAGAGCAGGACTTGTCTCTACTCCAACAGCCAGAGGGTTAACAGATGTAGTACACAGCTTTTTTTCAAATACACAAAAGGTTTCCAGTTGTGACATCAATTTCTAGATTTGCCTTCAGTTTCTAGATGCATTCAATTTCTAGAAGTGATGGATTTCTAGATGTGCGACATCATTTTCTAGCTTAGCAGTAAGTTTCTAGATTTCAGTACACAGCTTTTTTCAGATAAGGTTTCTATGATTTTCGAGAAGTGACATCATTTTCTAGGTTGGGGCCAGCTAGGTCACCCAAACATGATTAGAACTAGAACTCGTTTGTAGTCCAACACACTTCCAACTATCCCTGTCTAAATTTGTGACTTTTTTCACGGTACAAACAAGATAACAGACGTTTCCTAACATAGTGTTCCGACTGAGGTATTACCGTAATTACCCTAATAATTCAAACCTTCTAATACCGGTAGTTCAAACATTTAATTAATCACTGAAAATAATATACGAACATCGATCATTTTCATATTTCGTATTTTTCTAATAATTTTGATTAGCTATTCTTCTATTCGATTTAACCCTCTCCCTGTTGGATTGGACACAGGCACTGCTCATTAGGGCATCTCCAGTTGCCTACAGCATGGAGAGGGTTAATATAAAAGTACGGTAGTACAATATCCGCTCATCTCCAGATGAATGGTTAATTGATAGAACCAGCAATCCTGAGCTGTACGTAATCTTTGGCCTTAAGAATCATCCCCTGACAGTCCTCCTTGATCTGTCAATACATCACTTCCACTTGTCTCCTCAGAGAGACATCATGCTTAGAGCATAAGCCGGATCTCACCGAGGAGATCAATATTAACCTTCTGTCTCCCAGTGGCGATCAGAGATGCCCTGTTGAAGAGCGAATGCGATCAACCAATCGGATCATGGATTTTTACCGGTGTATTTCCCTTCTATGGTACCATGACTGATTGGATAAACGTACAAAATGTCGCCGATGATGCATTGTCTTCGAACTTGACAGCAATCACTATGACTATGTTGTCAGGAATTAAGGGATAAATCATCTGGTGTATTATTAATACAGTAGCTTCTCTGCTATAATTCATTGGGCTGGCAAAAATAATGGCATCGACGATGGATTGTCTATTCATGAACCAGCCCAAGCATGACTAAAGAAAATGGTTGATCTTTCTTCTCTGTAGATTAATCTATTGTCATGAAATCTAGCATTGCATGTGCACCTTAGTTAATATTGCCTTATTGATGTATTTGAATGTTACATATATTATATATTTATTTACTTATTTATTTTAAAATTTTTAAATTTATATTTATTTAAATTGTATTTATTTATTTATTTATTTATTTTAATATTGGTGTCAATATTCACTTTCAAGATTCTTTTACTTATATTACGGCATCTGTGCACATATTCAAAAGTAATAAAAGTATGTTTTTCTAGGTACAGATGTCATAAAAAAACCACTATATTTTCACATGGAATATCTACACAGATAAGATTTTAGATTTTATTTTCGTTATTGACCATGTTGCCTGAAGTCAGTCAACCGAAACAAGATAAACTACATATTGTTATTCTCCTAAACACACTTAATAGCATGAATCATAAAGCCTTAGGCACTATAACTCAAGTATAATCTGATAATTGTCCCCATAGGAACCCCATACATACTATTTACCACTGCACACACAACATTCAAACATGGATTGTATACACTTAATTATATACTGACTTAAGCTACTCAGTTGGCAGTAAACACATTTGGGGGTACACTAGGGACCATATACTAGTAGACATGTACATAGCATTTACTTTGATCTGCATAGAGATCACATTTTCCTTGGTCAGAAATATATGTTGCGATTCAATGATCAATTAATGCATTGAATGAATTACTAGTAACCAATTTAATATCTTGATATGTATCTAGGAACATTATTTCTCAAGGTCAAGAGTTCAGAATTGGAAAATGAAAAACAAAAATGATTATATTATCTAACATTTAATATTTTAAATGGATTAAAATACAAGATCCCAGGAAGAATATAAAGAAAAATGGAAATAAACTCTCAGTAGTCAACTTGAATACAATGTGGAGCTAATGGTGGGACCCAAATAGTGGCCCCAAAGGTTGGTCTCAAAGGTTAGACACAAAGGTTAGACACAAAGGATGGACTAAAAAGGCTTGATCCCAAAGATTAGATTCAAAGGTTTGACCCAAAGGATGGACCAAAAGGTTTGGACCGAAAGATTGGACCAAATGGTTGGACACAAAGGTTGACCTCAAAGGTTGGACTCAAAGGTTGGACTCAAAGGTTGACCTCAAGGATTGGACACAAAGGTTGGACCCAAATGATGGACTAAAAAGCTGGACACAAAAGTTGGCTTCACAGCTTGGACTCACAAGTTTGGGCCAAAGGGTATGACCCAAAGAATGGAAACACCGGTTGGACACACATGTCAGACATGAAGGTTAGACTCAAATGTTGGACAAAAGATTGGAACCCAAAGATTTACATCAATCCTCCTTGAATAAATGGTCTGTTTGTTTAGAGCTATTAGCCATAAACAAGATTTGTGTTAATTACACAAACTAAGGACATCATATCGTCATCAGGTTGTCACTACTGATTGATGTGGGTCGACATTTCCTTGTGTAGATTGTTTGTATATCGCAGAGAACAATATTACATATGGATCAAGAACAAAGGCGCTATTTCATAGCCTGACAATGAACAAGCTGTACATTACAATATTAGTGATAACAGGTACATCGATTTACATGCACAATGATCATTATCCAAGTATCATAATTGTTGAACAATGACATTTAACACAAGTTATTTAAGATGAGATTTAAATAACGTTTGTTCGTAATACATATACATAATTGCAGGTTTATTTGGCTGGTATTCTATTCTTCGCTGGTAATTATCAAATCCATTAACTTTTTGAGACATGGTATCCTTTGTCGTACTTAATGTCCCTTGCAACATATTACAAAAATGAGCACTCCCAAACATACTATTTAATGGAATATTCTGATTTTGTTATTTTGCTGCTATTTTTATTTCATTTTTTGTTTTTATTTCAAGATTACTGTAGCAAGTCAGTTGAAATTGTAAGTACATCTGGAACACTTGTAGAACAAAGTGTTGCAGCAACACTGCAACCACTGGCTGGTACCAATAAACAAATGATGACAATTGTACTGCAGGAAAAATAACTTTGGGTTCAAACTAAGTACATCAACTCGATGATCTATCACAATCAATACCATCACAGCATTGGACAATAAACTGCCTATGTACCATACTTAAACTGATATATCCATGTTGTATACAACAATACAAATACCATCTAGGGTAAATAACAATAGCAAAAGAAATGTTCAATTCAATAACCAAAATAAATATATTTTTAAAATCATAACAACATCACCTTCCAATAATTGCATAAACACTCTTTTAAACATAATAATCATACAAACAATCTAATAAATAACCTCACAAACATTGCAAACAAACTTTCTTCAATTTAAATTGGCTTTATTGCCCGTTGCATTCATCCACCTGTTAGATGCAAACTCACATGTATGAATAAATCAAATATCCAATACATAAAAATTCAATTTGAAACAAATAATTATTGCCCGTTGCATTCATCCACCTGTTAGATGCAAACTCACATGTATGAATAAAAAAATATCCAATATGTACATAAAAATTCAATTTGAAACATTGCCTTCAACAATAATGATACAAATAATCACCACGCTAATTGTCAACAACAACACATGAACACGTAGAAAATGTGACAAAATATCGTACCTGTTTTTCTGAATTTGACGTTAACGTCAGAATCCTGGTTGCAACCACCACCCTTGGGTTGGCTACGTATGCAAACCACACCATAGCGGTAGCATATCCAGAAACGCTGGTACCACGACAAGAAATGCCTGCACCACCAACACCACAACAACAACACCACAGCAGCGAAACCCTAGGAACGCTGAACAGCAGGTACGCCGAACAGCAGGAATGACAGGATTGGGATCAGAACCCCTTAAACGCTATCAGTGCCAAGAGTATTCCCGCCGCGGCCAGGCCCACCATATCATGGCCAGAGCTCGTCGTTACGATGTTGTTTGTTCAAAGCCGATCAAACTCTGCGGCCTGCCCTCAGACCCCAAACAAAACACCCATAGCCACAGGTAACTCATTTAAATCAATATTAACCCTTCCTGTGCTAATTCCATTGTTATACTCATAACTGTTACATCCTGTTGATATTTCATTGGAAATAAAGTGTGAAACCAGTAATGTAAATTACATCACATGCAAGTATTTTTTTCCGCTTATAATTGTCTAAGCGAATATTGAACCTTTGGGGGGAGCTCTTAATTAAGCTGTTGGGGGTAACGTGAAGATATATCCAAATATGTCATGCATAGCTTGTTTTACAGGTAGCCGTCTTACTGGATAATAAATAGTCTTCTTTACGTTCTTAATAGGACAATGTCTGCGGAATGTCCGATCAATCCTTCGAAAGGTGATCCCCCACTGCTACAGGTATTTGCTAACTGGAAACATTGCTGGAAGAACATAATCGCAATCACAATCCCATGATGCATCTGGGAGATAACGCCATAGAATCGGTCAGGTATTCACTCACTGACACAGCATGTAGTCAATAATATGAATAAGAAAAACAATTTAAATTATACAATATTGATAAAGGATATAAATTGTGGTATTAACCCTAATATTTTCAACATGTATATTGTAAGCGTCACTGATCACCTTCGGATGGATATTTGGCACAATATATAAGTTCATTATTATTATTATTATTATCATTATTATTATTACATTACATGTATTATTATTATTATTAATGAAAATTTGTTTTGAGGGGCTTTTGTTGCAATTGGTTTCCAGCAGATAAACTTTGCCATAATGTCAAATGCTGAATAATTTCCAGATTAATCCCACTTAGTGCGACATACCCTGGGCATCCCTGGTTCCCTCCAGCCAGTAAAAGGTTAATTGTATTAGTTTTTCATAAATAACGACACTCGGATATCAGCGCACAGCTGGAAGGAATGGAGAAAGCCGATATCTACAGGTGAATGTAACAGATATTTAGACTGCGAGGTGATCTCTAGCATTTCTTGACATTTCACAAAGGTCAAATGGCTGTTCTGTTGGCATCATAGAAGTGTATTAACACTAACAGTAGGGTTTTATTTTTGTCAAAACATTGACAATAAAAATGATAAATATTAACATACCTTTAAAGTAAAGAAAGGATGAATGAAGAACAATACAATAAGAATGTATTCATTATATTAATAATACAACTCTGTGTGGCAGTGTTCATTGAATAAGTTAAAATAAATAAATATATATTAATAATTAAAGGGAAACATTATCCAAAACAACCATATAATTGCTACATAGAAATATTACGGCAGGCAGTACATTATGGAATAATGGATCATTATAAAATAATTCGAGATTGTATAAAAACAAAATGTTTAGCACATTTTCTAATTCACAACAGAAATTGCATGACCAAAATGGCCGACATATCTGGTTCATAATATCAAGTGAGTGAGTGAGTGAATATGGAGTTTAACGTCGCTGCGGGAATCTTTCACCCATTTGCGACGATAATATCAAGTGTACCGGTACTTACTAACATAGTTATATTACACTTCAGACATCCCTTGGACATAAAACACTCGCATCGCACAGGTGGCGCAACATTAATGTCTGTAGCCACAAACTAGATCTACCTATTTATGTGAAAAACATGTACGCACATATATAAACTCCTTTGTTTACCTAAGCGAATAAATATTGATAATTCAATGAAATCTTCGTCTTCTTGCAAATTTTGTAATTACAACCGGCGAGTTCCAACACATAAGACTCAATTTACCTCAGCCTTTAGAATACCCACAAATATTGACACAAAAGCTATTTTGCTTTGTTTTTAGCCAATTGTCATCAAGGTAACGTATACCCACCACCACGTTTAATGTGAATTGTCAACAGAAAACATTCCGACACCCCCTCAAATTGATTGTTGGTGGTACGGTCATGAATGTACCAATTTACAGACTGGGATAGAAGATGTATGTCTGAGAAGGTAAAGTCCATTGTTGGGTGAGGGGGGGCTGGAGGGGGGGGGGAGGGGGAGTTTAAATGTTGGATAATCAGATTATCTCTTAGGCAAAGAGACACTTGCTGATGTTGTTAAACCTTTCCCTTTGTTCTTCTTGGGGTGAATGTGAGAAATAATTGTTCAAGTTCCTATTTATATACATGATTATAAATACATGACTGTAGACCTTCCATAGTCTCAGAAGATGAAAGTAAATAGTTTAAGTATAAACTAAATTGATTGGTATTACTTTTATATGAAAGGAGCCACTGACATTAACCCTTTATTCTATGACTAGACTTGATCTCACAGTAATCTAGACTTGCTTATCTGTTCTATATTTTGAATAGAGGTATTTGGGTGAGAACAAGGTGTGACAGACTAACACGACTGTTTTATGTTTATTTATCAAAAGTGAATAATATCTGTGAAGTAGAATTAAAAATAGTCAATAAATAATATATTTGTATGTTTTAAACTTGTATTAAATGTTCTTGTACTATCATTGGTAGCCTTTTACAATCGAGTGATATGTTGCGTAACAATCGCATCGGGGAATTTATATGCGACGAACCATTTTACAAACAAAAATATATAATTTGTAAACTCTACAAATATTATGTTAGAATTGCCAGACATTAAACCTGACAAAGACAGTATTGACCATCATTGACAATGTTGTGAAATAATATATATGTCTGACGATGACAGTCAAGAATTTCAATTATTTCGTCCAATTTTATATAATCATGTACACATCATGTTGGTTTTATTCTTAACCCATATTCCTGCATAATCACTATTTTACACTGCATCAGTATGGAAAAGGTTAACTATAAAAACAAAATCATGTATGAAACATCATCATGAATAAAAATGTGACTGTATTTAACATTTAACCCTTGTTCTGCAAAGCAGGAACACATCATAAAATAAGAATCATTCTTGGAACTATGTGAGTCTGGAAGTACAGAGCTGAAGACTGAAGTCCTGGAGATCTCCCACCTACTGACATGGCATTTGTGTGCATCTTTCAACACACTAAGAGTTAAAGGTCAAAACCTACCACTGTAAGGGTACAAATGCCATTGGTGTTTGAAGACAACAAACATGGCTGACATTGCGGCTAAAGTTCCAGACGGGGGTTTGGCCTTAAAGAGCTCCCCAATGAGGGGATCCGATATATATTGTGTGCAGATCTTTGTACCACTTGTTCTTAAAGAAAATCCCACTGATTTCCTACTGGAAATTTAACCTTATTCCTTCTGGTGACAGTTTTTGATGCCTCACATAAATGTGGAGCGAATATTCCTAGGTACAGGAGCAACAGCAGTGGTTTTATGTCCTATGTTTTTTTTGTTGTTTTTTTGTCCAAATGGGATTTTGTCCTAGTGGGGTTTTGTTTTTGTCCTAGTGGGGTTTTGTTTTTGTTCCAGTAGGATTTTGTTTGTCATAGTGAGATTTTGTCGTAGTTGGATTTTGTCGTAGTTGGATTTTGTCGTAGTTGGATTTTGTAGTGAGATTTTGTAGTGAGATTTTGTCCCGGTGGGATTTTGTCTCAATGTAGTTTTTTTTGTCCTAGTGTAGTTTTGACCTAAGGCCAGGGGGTATTGTCCATGAAGTGTTGTCCAGTTGATGTTTCTATCCTACACCTGGTTCTGGATGCCCAGCTTTTGCATTTTTCTTTACACAATATTATACAACATACTAGTACCCGGTAAGCAAACACCATCTGTATCAAGCATGTAAAAATAAATGAATTTGGAATATTTTTTTGGGTATAAGTTATGGTCATTTTAACATATTATGTCTACATAACTCTTTTGATCGACTAGTGTTGGTCAGTGGCTGTTCTACTATTCAAACATTGGGGGTGGTTGGGTTTAGCACTGCTTTTAAGATTCTTTCCCTAAAACAGTTACTTAAAAAATTCCTGCATGCACGAGAATCAACACAGGACAACAGAATTCTTCAACGCTGCGAAGAATCGTACGATGGTATGAATATATAATCCACGTAGGTCACAGATAAGAGTTAAGGTAAACCCTGAGCCAACATGAACTTGTTTGAACCCAGGAAAAGCATATTTACACATGAATTGACCACAATACTAACAATAAACATGGTATGGACATGCACTGGCTGGATGAGGATTAATCAAATTATTGAGGATTTCAGCAACGCCCTTTGTTGTACATTGTCACCATAGTTTTATTGGAGGGGGTAAGGCGGGCTGAATCTGAATATGGATCTGGATTAAAAGAGCAATTGTTGCACATCCAGGTTTGATGATTTTAAAATAAATGTTGTCCAAGTTTGAAACTCAATTTGAGGTGAACAACTGGAACCATTTAAAAAAGTTTGTCAGGGGGGCTGTGCCCCCTTTGAATCTGAATATGGATCTGGATTAAAAGACCAATAGTTGCACATCCAAGTTTCATGATTTTAAAATAAATATAGCTGTCCAAGTTTTAATCTTAATTTGAGGTGAACTGGAACCATTTTGAAAAGTTTGCAAACAAATTATTTGTATTTCTTTTTGTGGCATGTGTGAACTATTTGTTATGTAGAGTAGAGTAATACAGATTACTGTTGGCATTTGCATAATGAGAATATAGCACGGCTATTGCAGTTTATCCTCTTTCTATAAGCATACATCTTACAGTTAATTACTGAGTTAGCATGGAATAAGTAAAACTCAAATAACAATTTTAAAGTGAGTGAACATATGCGATACATACACATTTCATAGTAAGATTACTGAACAACAAGAGCAATCAAATTTCTAATTTATGATAAGTGATACACATATATTATTACCTTTATCACCTACTTATCTGTTATGGTAACAGGAATGGTTGTATTATCTAGGTAATGCTGTTGACACTGTTGACACTGTCATAATCTTGACGATGTCGTAAAGTACAAGACCAATAAAATACACACTCCATATTGGAATTACAAAATTTCTATTACACTTGAGGTCAAATAGAAATATTTCTAATAGTACATGTTCAGTTAGTGCTGATTAGTAAAAATGGTATTATGTTATATATATTATTTTTCTTTTTTTTTGTTCTCCAATTAATTAAGGCAAATGTAATATTAAAAATAATGGCATACTCATAATGATAGTACATGTAATGGTCAAACATATGATTTTACCTGAATATTTGGTTTGTCTACACAAGTACATTTGGCAACAAACTACATTTATAAGTATATTTAGGCAACAAACTATATTTATAAGTATATTTAGGCAACAAACTATATTTACAAGTATATTTAGGCAACAAACTATATTTACAAGTATATTTAGGCAACAAACTATATTTTCAGCATGTACCACTGGTTGTCACTAGTTTCATATACAGTATATATATTTTATATCAACGCATACAGAGAAATTAAAATGTTAAATGTTATTTATCAATTTGACGCTAGCTTGAACTTCAGACATGTCTTTTCTCCTCTTTTAATTTCTAGACATGTACATACGGTAGTTTCGTACATACGTATTGTATGGTATTTTTCACCGACCAATTGGCAGTTTGACATGTTAGTTGTTCTCAGTTTCTGAGACATGATGTGAAGGATCAGAACGTTTCATGTTTCACCAGTGAAAATACGCATCCCATTGTACGTGGTTCTTTCAACGTGATCTGATCCGTGACAATAGAACAATAGATAGAGAACAAGGTATTGTCATACTATAACTCGGTATAAGTAATTACATGTACTAGGGTTGTGTGTGAATACCATTGCTACATACCTCACTGAGCAGAAACTATTTCCCAAACATAAAGATAGTATTTAATTTTTGTTTACAGTACAAGTATTTATAATCGATAAAGGTATTTATTTAAAACATTATGATTCAAGTATTATGATTTAAACATATTTTTATATTACTCAAAGAGTTTCGTAATCTCGAAGCCTGTCCACTCTGAGTATCCAGGAAGAACAAGCTGTCGGCTGCGATAACACTTCAGGAGAACACTTCATGAGGACACCTGCATTTCCAGGCCGCGAGATTACAAAACTTTCTTGAGTACAATTTAATTCTCAACTCAAAATGTTGTTCATAAATCTGAAAATCTTTTTTGACCGCGAGCATGAAATTGTACTCAAATTTCGTACTGAAGTCCACAAATAAAACTTGAGCTTGATCATGAAATTGAAATCGTACTCAAAAGAGTTCACGCTGCAACTCAAAATTTAGTTCAGAAGTCTGTGTGTAAAACTTGAGCTTGAGCATGCAATTGTACTCAAAAGGTTTCACGCTGCAACTCACTTTTTTTCAACAAATACCATGTACACTTCATCTTGAGCATGAAATTGGAACTTAAAACATTTCGTAATCTTGAGGCCATTAAAAATATCCTGGAGCGGACATACTCTAACTTACCTATCAGAGTTCCCACACACCCACACACTGTAATTCTCATGTTCCGCAGTCAGCCCCGAGCCAGGCAGTCAATTACAGACAAATTACCTTGCCCTGTCAGCTTTAACTTGCCCTGTCAGCTTTAACTTGCCCTGTCAGGCTGACTAACCTCAGTGGGGCACACTTCACAATTAACACCATTTAAATAGGCCCATTTGTGCTGCATTATTAAAGAGATGTCGGGTATTCCACTAATGCCACTATCGCGGA
Organism: Lepetodrilus elevatus; assembly: GCA_034780755.1. NCBI lineage: Eukaryota > Metazoa > Mollusca > Gastropoda > Lepetellida > Lepetodrilidae > Lepetodrilus > Lepetodrilus elevatus. Next base: position 31,812 of record JAVCKZ010050978.1, read on the forward strand.
CGCGAGTAAATACGAGTGTGCAAGTGATTTGGGATTTGTGGACCTCGTACCTAGGAATGCAATTACGGTGGTCTGTTTATTATGGGAGGTGAACCCTATGGTAAATATGATACTGGCTTTGTTCCATTGCTGGTTGTGACGAATAAATAAATGAATGAATTAATTAATATGATTTCTTTAGAAGATTAAGCATTCATTTAGCATGTTCAGAAGCTTAAAACATGTTGTTCTAGGAATATATTATTAAATTATACCTAATTCTAGTAAAAAACAAATCCTGGTATGTATCTGTGTGTGTGTATGTGTGTGTGTGTGTGTGTGTGTGTGCGTGTGCGTGTGCGCATTCTTTGTGTATGTGTATGTGTATGTGTGTGTGTGTGTGGTATGTGTGTGGTACCGGTATGTGTGTGTATATGTGTGTGTAGTGGGATGGGGATTGAGACAAATTTGTTAATTGTTACTATTAGCTGCAATCTAGCCAATGTTTCCTTCATTATGATTTTGTCATCGAGGATGAGTGAAATATTCCAGCCATGAAGTAAAGCAGTAATTCTGACTAATTCATTCATTTATTCTCATTTAGCCTCATCCTACTCTACAGAGCCATATATAGAAAATAATATTCATCATCAGCATAAACTATAGCTAGAATTTTAACCCTCTCCATGATGAGGGCAACAGGAGATGCCCTAAAGAGCAGTGCTTGTGTCTAATCCAGCAGAGAGAATGTTAAATGTATGTCGTACTGCATCCCAGACTTGGCAACCATCATCCACAGATAATTAAAGATTTATATCAGACATGATTACCACAGACAATTATCACCAGCTTACTGTCTCGAGCCAGCGAACATATATAGTGGGGTTAGTTAGTAATAACCATATCACTCTCATTAATCCATCTCATACAATATTTATAACATTTACCCCCTGAACCTGTGGACATTAATGTATTACAGTTGTTGCAGTGGTTGCCATAGCAATGCATTCACACACACAAATGCACACACACATACACACACACACACACACACACACACACACACACACACACACACACACACACACACACACACACAC